>CAUYRH010071036.1:0-21794 GCA_963574655.1 Perodicticus potto | reverse complement strand
GGTGCATATGTGAAGGGTCAGGAGAAAACTTCTAAATACGGATCAAAATTGTTTTCACATAGTAAATGAGAAAATATCATGAATGTTATATTAATCAGGTTGACAAAAATATCTCCGATTGTATGTGAAGCCCGCACACTGTACTCCGTGACTGAATTATTGTACACAGCTATGACTCAATAAAAAATAATTAAAAAAAAAAAAAAAGAAAGAAAATCAAGGAGGTTTCTTAGAGGAATTGTTAGATCTGTACTTTGCCTTCTTGAGAATCTCCATGGACCCTAATTAATTAATGTTTAGTGACTGAATTAACGGAGATTGATCATTAAAGAAATTCAAGAACCAGAATCCACAGGCCCCCTATTCCAGACTAGTTCAAAGTGAACAAGAGATGGAGGACTCTGAAGATTGCCCCTGGCTGACTTGCAGGGAACTCAGGAGGAGGTACTTCAGGCAAGGAGGGGCTGGGCCCTCTGCCTGCTGGCGGGAACCATGTGTAGCACAGACTCCTCCAGACAAAGATGACATTTCCCAGACTCCCTTGCAACAAGATGATGTCATGTGACAAACCCAGACCAATAGGACTGCCAGGTGTCATTGTGATGAGTGCCCTTAAGAGAACTTGCCTCTGCTTCTCTTTCAGAAGGAGTGCAGGTGGTAGTGAGCCACCTTTAGGCAGGAGGATGAGGGCAGAACATGACAGGAGGAGCCAACGTCCCAATGTCACTGAGACGCCAAACCAGCTTTTCCCAGGTATTATGGGAGTGATCTCACTTAAGCCCCTATACAGGAGGTCTCTTGTTACTGACATGTTATTCCCAAGTATCGTGCTACACGAGGAACAGCACAATTTGCTTTTGTTGTATTTTAAGTAACCAGTGCCTTGTGAGACTGTATCTCTGAACCAAGGGCCCTCAAAGCCACCCTTCCTCTGCCCACAGGCTCTGTATCGATTTGTGACACTAAGCACAGCTGTGAGGTGTCCTCAGCACACACTGGCCCAGGGACAGAGCCCATGTGGGTCGGCAGCTTGTAGCTGGGCAGGTGGACACTCACCTCTGTTCTGCCAGAGTGAGGCTGGAAACACCCGACCAACGGAAGTCCTCGGGGTCACTAGGATTTCTGGCTGGAGAAACAGATAAGGCAGATGTGGCAGATGTTATTTGTTCTTCCACGGGACTTTTTGTGCAATGTCTTGCATCGTCTTGGGGTAGTTATCCATAAAGAGCTAACCATCCCCAGGTGATGTCACCACAGAGGGACAGTCCTGTGATATACCATGAGTTTTGCCTTAGTCACTATTTGTTCAATGATTTGCTTACCAGGTGACCCAAAGCAGTTAGTAACTGAAGATACTTTGGGAACAAACTCAAGGGTCATAAAGATCTTCAGATGCTGGAATGCTGTCCAGACAGTTTCCTTCACCCTTCCATTCATCCTTCCACCCATTCAACCATTGATACTTCCATCCGTCCATCCCTCCATCCTTCCATCTATCCATTCACCATCCAGTGACCGTACATTCATCAACACCTTGAACACGCCAGATGCTGTCACAGGTGCCGGTGCACCCCCCAAATGACGAGGATCCTGCCCTCACTGAGCTTGTGGATATGAAGATAATAAAGTAAAACAAACATATAGTAACAAGAGGGTTTTTATAGTGATGCTCCTGGGAAGAGTGTGGTTAGCACAATATGGTGGCAAAGGGAAGGTTAAGCTCCTTCATGAACGGCTGGCTGCCCTGAGCCAGTGACATTTGCTTTAGTGAATGAAGAGCCAGACTTGCAGAGACTGGCTGGAAGAGAATTCCAAGGAACAGCAAGCACAAAGGCCCTGCAGTGAGGGGAGTGGAATGTGATGTTCCAGGAAGAGGCAGGCCAGGGAAATCTGACCACAGCAAAGTAAAATACAAGCTGGGAAGAGAGTAAGGGTCCCTTGTGAGACACAGGGCCACAACAACCAAGATTCGGCCAGGCCTGGTGGCTCACACCTGTAATTCCAGCACTCTGGGAGGCTGACGTGGGTGAATTGCCTGAGCTCAGGAGTTTAAGACCAGCCTGATCCAGAGCGAGACCCTGTCTCTAAAAATAGCTGGGCGCTGTGGTGGGCACTTGTAGTCCCAGCTAATTGGGAGGCTGAGGCAAGAGTATCATTTGAGCCCAAGAGTTGGAGGTTGCTATGAACTGTGATGCCATGGCACTCTAAGGGCAACAAAGTGGAGACTCTGTCTCAAAAAAAAAAAAAAAAAGAAAGAAAGAAAGAAACTAAGACGCATGTCTCAGCCAAGATGCAAAACATGGGTTTCCAGGCCTGCTCTTAAATGATGAAACAACCAGTATTACAGCCTCAAATGCCAAGGGGCAAGATGTGCCCCCTTCTGCAAAGAACAAGGAGGTCATATGGTCGGAGTGGGATGCCATTTTTCACTGTCTGCCTTCAGATTGGTACAGAGGAGAGGTGGTCTGGGGCTGGCCCTCGGCTTAGCCAACCAGGGCACGAGGCCAGGCTGAGTCACTGTGCCCTCAGTGGTCAACCCCAGATAACAGTGCTTGCTCTGCTAATCACAGGCCAAGGGGCAAGGGGCAAGGAAGCTGATATCTGGGAAGCGTTTGTAAACTGGAAGGGTCACACACATGCAAAGTGTCATTCTACTTGTTTTAACGAATAAACGCTCTAGAAAAAAAATCAGAAGATGTTAGCCCTGAATCCTCTAGAAGTTTGCCCTGTGACTCTGAGCAAGTCACTTAAACCGAAGTTTGTAATGTCATCCACTGTAAGTACTGTCACAGAAAAGTACACCCACGAGAGGCAGAAAGTACTACCTACAGGTAAGGGTCTATCACTACTGTAGTTATTATCATTTCAGCAAAGTCATATAAAAGACATTCCACAATGCACTTACGTCTCTTTATTGATAAAACATCTAACATATGCATTCATATTTACATTTTACATTTTCCTTTAAAAGTTGATTAAATTTACCCTTAGAATTAATTAGTATCATTTATTCAACAGATATATGTTGAGTGCTGGGTGTCAGGAAGTGTTTTTGGCCATTGCAGAAAAGTAGTGAACAAAACAGACACAGTTCTTGCCCTAGTGGGGTGAATTCATGCTGGGGAGACAGAGTATTAGCAAATGTTAGTATTAGTAAAAAAGTAAAATATAAGGAATGTTAAATAATGATAAGGACTGAAGGAAAAAAATCTCATGCTGTGTCAGAGGGAGTCGTTGAGATTTTGGAAGAGGCAGCTAGGTACCAAAGGTGACCATTCAGCAAAGACCTGGCAGAAGTGAAGGGCAGCATCACTTGAAATCTAGGGCACAGCTTTCTTGGGAAGGGAGAGCATCGGGAAGGAACCTGCCTGGTGCTGGTGCCCAGAGAGGAGCAGGAGCATGAAGGGGGTGAAACCAGGGAAGTGGAGGACGCTGGGTGGGGGGCCCTCTGGGCCTCTGAGCCTTTGGAGGGTTTTAGCTGAGGGACAGCAAGCTGACAAATGTTTTAGCAGGATTCCTCTGGCTGCTAAGCTGAGAATAGACGTGATGTTTTGAAGTCTTACAGATGAGTATTTGAAGTCGCAAGTCACACTGAAAAGTCATGTTTTAAATGTCAAATGCCTGTTCTTTCCCCTAAATTAGGTGGTTCTTGCAGAGGAATAGTTCCACCATTTTTCTATAGAAACACCAAAGAATAGGATGAAAATAAAGAAATAAGCAGGTACTAAACTTGCTAAGTTTAGTCAAACGTTCTTTTTGCTGCCAAGAAACACATATGTCCCGGCTCAGAGCAGGGAAGGGACCACCTTTGCCCTCTCCCACTCTGAGGGTCCTGCTATTTCTGGAAATACATATGTCCCGGCTCAGAGCACGGAAGGGACCACCTTTGCCTCCCTCCCACTCTGAGGGTCCTGCTATTTCTGGGGCAGTCGATTGCCCCAGAGTGCTTGTCTTCTCCTCTGAGTTGGGCGGCCGTGGGGCCTTGGCAGGACAAGTGGGACCCCAGAAAAGCCTGTGCTAGCCTGTCCAGCACCTCCCAGGCACCTGCTGCCCACTGTGACTTGGCATCAGGTCCCAGGAAAGAACACCAAGGTTGCTATGCACTTTGGTGTTAAACACACCCTGAGATTCACCCTCCACTGCAGCAGGGTCACGTGCATCGACAAACAGAAATGGGCCGAGGACGTAAAAATTATAAAAACAAAACACAGGCCATAAAGAAGAAAGAAGTACAGATACTGTAACACAGATGAGCCTTGAGAGCATCACACTCAGTGAAGGAGCCTCATAAAGGAAGGGGATGGGGAAACAACGGGTCATCGCCAATAGGGACAGGTTTCTTTCTGAGGTGACAAAAATGTTCTAAAATGGACTGGGGTAATGGTTGCACTTACTGATGAATATTCTAAAAAACATTGAATCGTATACCTTCAACAGGTTGCTATGGCCTGAATGCTTGTGTCACCAAACCCATAGTGGGGTTCTGGCCTAGGCCTGATTGCCTGCCAATTCCTGAGACCAGGAGGGCTACCGAGGAAGAAAGGCAATTTGTCACAGATGAAGCCACCTGAGAGATGAGAAAACTGCCTCGAATCCATCTCCTGGGCTAACTGGGGATAGAAGTGTCAAGAAGTGTTCTCAGCCATTGCAGAAAAGTACTGAACAAAACGGACACAATTCTTGCCCTAGTGGGTTGAAGTCTGGCTGGGGAAACAGAATATTGGCAAGTATTAGTATTAGTAAAAAAGTAAAAAGTAAAGAATGTTAGGCTCGGCGCCTATGGCTCAACAGGCTAAGGTGCCAGCCACATACACCTGAACTGGTGGGTTCGAATCCAGCCCAGGCCCGCCAAACAACAATGATGGCTGCAACCAAAAAATGGCCGAGCGTTGTGGCGGGCGCCTGCAGTCCCAGCTACTTGGGAGGCAGAGGCAGGAGACTCGCTTGAGCTCAGGAATTGGAGGTTTCTGTGAGCTGTGATGCCACGGCACTCTATCCAGGGTGACAGCTTGAGGCTCTGTCTCAAAAAAAAAAAAAAAGAATGTTAAATAATCATAAGGGATGTGGCTATGTGTCCTAGGGCAGGTTGTGTTGAAAGTAACACATGCAGAAAATACAATTCAGAAGTTATAGGTTGGCCATGGGTGGTGAGTCTGTTGGGTGCTGTTATCCTGGAAAGAGTCTGAGAGACAACTCAAAAGCTAACAGGTTTAGTTAAACAGAAAGATGATAATGTTCTGGTGTGGGAATCCAAAGCATAAGAAAACTACATGGAAAACATGTATGGGGGTTTAATTTTGTGTGTTTTCATGGAACTGATTATACTTGTGTCCCCCTAAAATTCAGGTGCTAAAACCCAACCCCCAAGGTGATGGTACTAGATGTCGGGGCCTTTGGAAGGTGACTAGGACTTGAGGGTGGAGCCCCCTGATGGGGTTTAGTGCCCTTATGAAAGAGGCCTGAGGGACCTCTTTGTGTCTGCCACATGAGGGCACAGGAAAGAAACAGAAAGACCTTACCAGACACCACATCAGTTGGTACTTTGACCTTGGACTTCCCAGCCTCCAGAACTGTGAGAAACAAATTTATATTGTTTATAAATCACACTGTCTAAGGTGGAGGCGTGAACTAAGACCAGGGTCAATTTTATGGAATGTGAGGTATATCTCAATAAAGGTGTTTGTATACATGTGTGCATTTCACATCTACACATAAACACACAAACACAACGTGTGGGACACTGAGATGGAATGAGTCTGACACTGAGGCCCACCCTGCCTTCCAGCAGGGGGCTGACTACTCACAGTCGATGTGTGCTCTCGGTGGGCTCCTCGCACATGGGGCAATACCCCAACTGCACCGTTTGCAAAGCCCAGTGCAAAATGAAAATGGGCCTCTTGTTCATAAGTTATGAATTCCAAGATGGCAACTGTAGAGACTTAAATCCGGCATTTATGCACTGAGCAGTGTTTCTTTGCTAGGAAAACTGTAGCATCTCCTGTGGCAATCTGTGAGAATCTTCCAGAAGATGAGGGCCGGTGGCCCTCAGCTTGAGAGATAAGAGTGAGATGCTGGCTCTCTTCCCACTCCACATCTGCTCCAAATGGGCATGTCCAAGGGGGGGACATTCAGCATTTAGTGGTAAAGAGAGTCATATCACAGAGCATAGCTCATGTGGCCAGGGGGCTTGATATCACCGTTACAGACAAGATATACTGACATCTTGGCCGGTCTGAAATAGACACAGACAGACTCCAAATGTGAAGATGTGGGGGTAAAGTTTTGCAGCAATTGGAAAGCCAGCCCAGCGTGGGGGACTTACAGGTGGTATGTGTGTTTGCTAAATGACCAGGGAATTGAGGTCACTTACATATTCTGATGTATGGATGATTTATCCGCATACCTACTTAAGTCTGTTACATTTTTTAGCCTACTGCTTTAATCCAGATTTCATTTTGTCACCAAATGTGGCATGTGAGTTAACCTTACTTAATCATTTGCTAGACTGACTGGCACAAAAATGACTAACTCTTAGTTTGTTCAAAGACCAGTGGTTCTGTTTTCCAGTTGGCAAAATAAACAGTCAAGCCTCTGAGCATGCTTCAGTTCAGTACATACTGTGGGAATCATTTTATGATTCAGAAAAAACCCACTACTACAGAATCATATATCTGTACAGGTCTGACTCAGTTCAGACACATTTATTTAGGGATTATCAATTTCACAGAATACAACAGGTCCCTATTACTATTTGGTTGTTCAGACTTGCCCAAAGCACGTCACCATAGAGTTTAATATCATGGTAGATTTTCAAGGTGGTTTATATGTATCCTCTGAAAGTACTGCCTTATAAGGGAAAATGACCATGTCGGGGTGGCCACGTGGTAGATGTGGGGGCAGGTGGCCTGGACTGCGGTCTCAGCCTTACCAGGAAACAGCTGCACGACTGGGGGCAAGGGGTTTATCCACCATGGGCCTCAGCTTTCTTATTATAAAAAAAAAACTTGGGGTGGAGCCTGTGGCTCAAAGGAGCAGGGCACCAGCCCCACATACCGAAGATGGTGGGTTCAAACCCGGCCCCGGCCAAAAACTGCAAAAAAAACCCCCAAAACTTGGACTCAATTAGCAACTTTCTAAAATGTTTTCCAGCTTTAAAATTTGGTGTTTCATTCCCTGGGTTCTTGCCACAAAACACAAGAAAATTATAGTCAAAGAAACCATTGCTCCAACTGACAGCATTGGTCTTGACCTCATTCCTCAGTGTGAACTATACCCTCGCTTAGAATGTAGGGCAGGCAGTGACCAAAGATGACCGGCAGGGAATGCAGGAGGGAGCTTGCTCAGGGCCAGGAGATCTGCTATGACTTAATTACATGCCAGCATCGTTCTGAGTACTTAGGAAACTGACTGAGGCCCAGGGGGGCTCACAGGTGGCTGTTAGTGAAGGTGGGGCTGGGGGTTGGCCCCAGGCAGCCTGGCCCTGTGGGTTGCCCTTCAGAAGTTAAGATAGCAGCCTTGATCTAGTTATCACATCTCTTCATATCTACAAGGAACCCCAGGGGCCAAGGAGGCTGCCAACAAGCAGAAGAAATCATAAAGGAACATTAAGTTGTGGACCCCCACGTGACTCTCACATCTGCTATTTGCAGGAATCATAAAGAATGGGCTGACTTCACACGACTTGGTCTTGCACAGCTGGGGACCCTGAGGACTGGCAGCTTGATGGCCCCCGTGTCTGTGGGGAATTGCTGGTACCCGTGCCAGCCTGCAAAAGGGCAAGACTGATTGAATCTGGAAGAAGGGGGAGGTGGGAGTTATAAAGCTTGACCTTATCAATCCTGCGACACATATCTGTGAAACAGCTGCCACTGCCAGACACCCATGGATGGTCGGCTTGGTAAACCCAGCCACCAGCCTATCAGAGAATTGAGCGATTTCTATCTCTAAGTGCATTCCTTTCCTCTCCTCTCCCCACATGAAGAATTTCCAAACTTCCACTGAGTGTGCGACCTTTTTTTTTGCCTTGAGACAGAAACTCACTCTGTCACCCTGGGCAGAGTGCCCTGGTGTCAGCCTAGCTCATAGCAAACTCAAATTCCTGGGCTCAGGCGATCTTCCTGCCTCAACCTCCTGAGTAACTGGGAATACAGATGCCCGCCACAACTCCAGCTAATTTTTTTTCTATTTTTAGCAGAGACAGGGTCTTGCTCTTGCTCAGGCTTGTCTTGAACTCCTTGACCTCAAGCAATTCTCTTGCTCAGCCTCCCAGAGCGTTAGAATTACAGGTGTTAGCACCACGACAGGTCTACGACAGGTCTCTTTGCATGATTTTTTACAGTACCGTGTTCTTCCCTTTTACTTCAAAGGCAGAGTGCAAGCTTTATTCCTCTCTGTCCTCTGAGCATGTGTGTTTGCTAAATGAGTAAATGATACACCTCGGAGCAAATGACGTCTATTTAACTTGCAATTGGAAACCACCACAAACTGTATGTCAAGTATTGATTTGGATTGCAAGGTAAATACAGACATGTTTTTGTGTGCTTTTTTTTTTAAAGGACGACTTGAGTAAGCTAACTGTTTTTCATAATTATGTCTGGATTCTACATGACTCTTTTATCTGCCTTTGGTCCCACAGTTTGTATTTATAACACCTAATTCTATCTCATGTCCCTTGTCCCCGCCTCTTCCGTGTTTCTCTTGCTTTAAGGCATTACGACTGCTTTTAAGCTCAGTCTGCCGTGGTGCATCTTATCGCCCTATCCTTGTGCCTTCTGACTTTCAATTTCCTTCTAACACCTTGGACTTTTGATCTTGAAGCACAAGGGCTATGCTTTTATTAGGTTTAATTTACTGGAAAGCTCAGTGTTCCCTGTGAATCGCGCCATAATAGTCAATGAATAATCACAGGCTTCAGCCAGGCTGGGCTTTAATTCTGCTGAGTAACTAGGAAACCAGCTAATAACAGGGGAGGAAAAATGTAAGAAACTGGACCCAGAACCAGGATAAGCTCTTTTATCATGAAGCCTATAACTGCCCAAATGCAGAGGTGGGTTGACCACAGAACAGAACCCAGAACAGGGGGCTGTGCTGATGCAGTTAGGCCTCCTTGGAAGAGGAAAAGGGCCTGAATGTGAGTCCAGGCTCACAGCTGACCGCGGCACACAGACGGCTCTGCCATGTGGACTTCTGGCCATGATCATTATCCACAGGGATTTTTTTTCAAGTATATGATAGTTTTTTTTCAAAGACCTAGATGGGAGCTCAGAAGACAAACCAAAAAGATACATCACTTCAAGCCCCTCTTTGCCATGTGCTCAACATTCTGATAAATTCTTTATTGATCTGTTCTGTGTCTATGAACTGGCTTAATGACACAGGTTCCATGATCACCCCATATTCTGTAGTGAAGACCCAAGGTGAGGGGTCAGAGAAAGTCTCCCTCATTAGGAACAGGTCGTCTTCAAACTCCTGAGTTATTTTGAGATCTTGTAGCTCTCAGATTTTAGAAACTGCCCAGCATAAGCAAAGAGCCATCTCTGAGCCTCCAGCCTTCGTCACCTGTATGGAGAGAAGCTGTCTGGACTTAGGGAGCCCCTGAGTGTCCAGCTCTGAGCTCCAGCAAGCAGGAGAGCCAGTCCTCTGGCTCAAGGCAGTGCTGCTCTGGGCAACTGAGCTTCAGGGAATGGCTGTCTGCACCAAGCTTCTCAGATTAGCAAGGGCTGTGTGGGCATGGGAGAGAAAAAGACCCTATATTAGCTGAAACTGCTGCCCAGATGAGTCAGGATTTTCTCTGATGGTTAAAAAAAAGAAAAGTAACATATTCTTCATGTCTCCATGGTAACTTACTATGGATCTGTATTCCATTTATGGAACTCCTTCCTGACCTGTGTTCTCTGATTCCAGCCTGAAAATACACTGAGTAGCCATCCAAATCAATTCAATCTCCAAGGAATATCCATTCCCCAGCGCCCAGTTGTTTCAACAGTTAGATGCTGCCTCTGACTCGGGCAACTATGATACCCAGAGACTTTCAGCGACCCAGAAACATTAAGATGAAACAGTATCTCAATTTTCCCGATAACCACAGATTCAGAGTTGCCATGGAAACCGGGGACCCTGACTAACAGCGATGCGGGGCCACTTCCGGTATTGCAGTCCTTGATCATACCAGCTTTCAATCCCATGGCCTCGCCGAAGCTGGGCTCTCCGATTTCACACGCGTCTTTAGGAATCTAAACTTCCCTGCAAAACATTGAGCATCTGATCAGAGTAAACAGGAAATGCACACGTTTCTAGCCATGGACTCAAGTGCCTTCTGATAAAAATGGAAACAGGTGGTGGTTGGGGAGTCGGATACTCTCGGGCTTCATTCAGCCCTGAATTTCCCAATTATGCGACCTGGCAGGTTGCGAGGCTCAGTGCCCTCCTATGTGAGACGCCTTAGAGGGGCACAGCGCCCGTGGGTGCCCGGCCGGGGCCGGCTGCCGCGGGGCGCGGCTCGGCTGTAGGGGGCGCCCCTCCCCCGGAGGCTGCGGGCACACGGCTTCCCCCGGGCGCAGCCAGCCGCGCCGCCCGCACTTCTACAACTTCATTCGGAGTCATCGTGATAGAACCATCAGAAACCCGAAGTCCATGTGGGGGGTGTCCAAGAACCGGACCCGGTGAACTCGGGCGGCCTCCGGCCCCTCGGCCACCCGGTGCCGCCGGCTCCCTGCGCCGCTCCGCGGACGCGCTTCCCGCCCGACCTCCGGGCACGCGCTCGCCAGCTCGCGGGGTGAGGCGCCGAGGCCCCGCACGCACGGAGCGACAGGCCAGGGACCGCGCCGGGGGACAGAGACAGGGAACCGAACCCGCGAGCCGCCTCGGAGGGCCGGGCCGGAAGAGGCCGACTCCGCCCCTCGCCCCGCCCTTCCCGCCCCTCGCCCGCCTTGCCCCGCCTCCGCTCCCGCCCCTCCCTGCCCTCGGCCTCGCTCCCCTCCTCTCCCGCCTCCCACCTCCCCCCGCTCCTGAAGAGCGCGCCGCGAGGGGGCCGGGCCGGTTACTTCCTCCGGCGGCTGGCGAGCGTGCTGTACCCGGCGCCGAGAGCCCGCAGCCGCCCGGCCCGCGTCCGGCCTCCCCGAGCGCCCCCGGCCCGCACCGGCGCCCCGCCGCGCTCTCCCTTGCCCGGTGCGCATCGAGGAGCCGCGAGCCCGGAGCAGCCGCCGCCCGCGCCCTGCGCCGGCCCTGCCCGCAGCGGTAAGAGCGGGGCCCTGGCGAGCGCCTAGGCGCGCGGCTGCGCCCCGGGGAGGGGCGCCCAGAGCGGGGGAGGGCGCGGGGTCGCCGACGTCCAGATCCCGGGCTACGGCGCGGATCCGGATGGGGGTGGCGGCCGCCCGGGGACGCCAGGGTGGCTCGTCGGAGTTCCGAGCCGGCCGGTGTTCCGGTTACCGAGCGGCCCCCGGGAGTGGGGGAGCCGGCCGAGGCGGCGCGCTGTGATCGCTGTCCCCCGGGTCGCCGAGCGGCAGGCGCGGGCGGAGCGCGCTGGCTTGTTTCTCTTGCTTTTGTTTTTAAAAGGAGCCGCGGGCCTGATCAGGGTGGGTTTCTGTCCGGGGACCTGATTCCTTGAAGGGGGCTGGGGACACCGGAGAGGGTGTGGGAATTGGCCGGGCTCGGGGGGTGACTTGCAGGAGCGGCGTGGGGCCCGGGAGGATCTGGGCTCCAGGCGCCTGAAACACCTGGAGGCTGCGGCTCTGCGGAAACCTGCCCGGAGCGGGGTCTCGCCGTCACCTGCTAGGCCACGTCCTGTACCCGGCCGGGGGCCCCTGGGTCTGTCCAGGGCAGCGGAGGGAGCCTGTCGGAAATGGGGACCTCTGTGCGCTGGGTGCCTTTATTTTCTGGTTCATAAAGGATTTAAATGGAGGGGTAACAGTAAGCGTTTGTTTGGGGGCTGTGTTTTTTATTTTATTTTTAAGCGCAGGAAATCTTACATGTTAGCCTGTACTCAATTTCAGGGGATCCTAAAATAGTAGTTGACATGCTACTTATTTAGAAAGTAAAGAAATGAGCAGTCCTCTTTGGAGATAGGAGTAATTTATTTTAATTCACCAGTAAGAGATAATGTTTGTTCCATACAGCGGACGCCCCTGTGTGTTATCTGCCTGCCCACGCCACCGCCAATCAGGGAGATAAATCTCCACATTAAGCTTTATTAAAATTCTGAGTAATATCACAGTACAGTAGATGTTAGCACCTTCTGTCCCGCAGGGAAATTTCTAATATTCATTTCTGGGATTAGTCATTTATCTCTAAACTGATTGCTTTCAAAGCGGAAAAAGCAAACCAACCTTCAAATCAAAAGTCTTACAGGTTTTCTTTTTTTTCCAAATTTACCTAAATGAAAACCTGAGCTCTAGTCTTACATAAGTCATTACTTGTTCCATAAGGGTACTGTTGTCAGGCAAATTCTCCTTGTTTTACTATTTAACCGTTTCCAGCTCTTACCTTTGTACCATTTTTGAAAAGCAGTGTTCAAATGGCAGTACCAAAAGGAGCTAAACTTGAAATTCATTTATGTGGCAAAATTTGGCTTGTCTACCACCTAACAAGCCAAGTTGAGTAAAATAAGAGAATTTAAATTTGATTAGTTGTGTGTCTGCCTGAAACCATTTAGTAGAGCAGTTTAATTCTACATGGTTTTTACAAAACTCATTAAAAGCTGGACAACAGAAGAATTCTATTCTGTAGCTAGTAATTACAGCTCTTTACGTGGGAGTAGTAGGCTGCCTTTTCTCCAGGCATTTGTACACAAAAGCAAGCGAAGCTTTTCCATTACCTTCCACTGCCATTCTCTGTCCGTCTCTGAGAAGCTGAAAGAATAAAGTCAGCAAGCAGTTTGCACACCGAATGAAGAAAAAGAGCTGACCCATCCTGATCTGGGTAGATAATTGGCAACACCCAAGATGTCTATCATTTTGGCCTTCTGTTTAAAGCTTGTCTATTCATTTAATCAACAGGTAACAGGATTTATTTCACCCAGATAGTACATGGAGATCTAAGCTAAGGAGCATCTGGCGTCGCAGATGGTAGCGTCTGGCCCAGTAGTATTTGCATGCTATCTGCCCCATCACGATGTGGTGGGGAAGGGTCCTTCGCTGTTCCCTGGTGTTCTCCCAGCACAGTGCAGGAACTGAGGATTTGGGACCGTGCCCAACTGGGATTTGATCCCCACTTGCCTTGTGGAGGCCCTGTGGTAGCTGTGTGATCCTGGCCGCTTACTCCACCTTGCCCAGTCAGTTGCTTCACTGTAAGATGGTGTAACTTCTGCCCTCAGGGATGCAGGGAGATTGGATGGGATAGGAGTGTGTGGTTCGCGGCACCTGGCTTACTTAGCCCGGAGTGACCAGGTATTCTGGCAGTGGCAGCCATCAGCAGGAGGGAGTATTGATTGTCGAGTGAATGTATGTGACATAATTTACCAAGTGGAGATTCTGAACAAATGTGGCCTCTTTTAATTCAAGATAGCTCCTCCTCTGTCCTGCCACAGGACTGTTACTAATCACCAGTGCTGGCCATCCTCTGCTGCCTACCCTGATCATGACCTGCAGGCTGAGAGTCTTTTTTTTTTTTTTTTTTTTCTTTTTTGAGATAGAAGCTCAAGCTGTCACCCTGGATAGAGTGCTGTGGCATCACAGCTCACAGCAACCTCCAATTCCTGGGGTCAAGAGAGTCTCCTGCCTCTGCCTCCCAAGTAGCTGGGACTACAGGGCGCCCGCCACAACGCCCGGCTATTTTTTGGTTGCAGCCGTCATTGTTTGGCGGGCCGGGCTGGATTCGAACCCGCCATCTCGGGTGTACGTGGCCGGCGCCTTAGCCCTTTGAGCCACAGGCACCGAGCCAGGCTGAGAGTCTTAACAACCATTGCTGAGGCCTCTTTTCTTCCCTAACGCCTTTGAGCTAAGGGGTGTGTGTGTGTTTGTTGGGTGGTGGGGTTGTTGGAAGGTCTGGTTTACTCATAATGCTGATCATAAAAAGAAAACTAGCACAAACAGAAGTCAAATAGTTCCTTGAGAATGTGGTATTTGCCACCCCAGTAAGTTCTATCTGTTAAACAGTGTTTTAATTCTTCAGTGTGCTGGGTTGTAACCAGTGGGAGCGCCCCCTGGGCTGAGGGGGCCCCCATGGAGCCTCCCAAGCAGGGAAGTAACCTGTGGGTTACTTGGCGCTAGTCTATAAATACCTCTGTCTTTCTTACTAATATACAGGGTGGACATAAAGTTGGTGTTGTGCAGTTGTTTATTACTATGTTAAACTATTTTAAACTGCACATGAATTTTCTGTCTACCCTGTATAACCTACCTAGCCAGTTACATTGTAAGACTCCAAAGAAATTTTCAGTATGTTACAGCAAAATGCAAGTCACATATGTGATTTTAAATTTTCTAATAGCCATGTTACTAAATCGTAAAACATATGAAATTAGTTTCAGTGTGTTTCAAATTAACCTAACATGTTCAAAATATTACATAAACATGCAGTAAATGTAAAAATTATTGAGATATTTTCTCGACTAAGTATTTGAATTCTAGTTCACATTTGCAAGTTGACACTAGCCACTTCAAGGGCTCGGTGGGCACATTGTGGCTGGTGGCTGCTGTGTGGGTCAGCACAAGTCTAGAATGAGATAAGACTCAAGCAGAGGAAGCAGGCCAGAACCGGACTTGGAATTACGGTCCCACAAAGAAATACACAGCTAAGCAACACACAAAGCCAGAAATAATTTGAGCTGTGCACTCAAAGCAGGGGAGGATCTGGAACCCTGTACCAGCGTTTAAGTTCTTCCTTTCTGTCCCTGGGTGGGCATGTACGCCTCAGCCTGGGGTGGGGGTGGGGGGCTTCTGGAAGTCTGGAACCCAGCTGGGAGGCTCTGAGCAGCCTGCCAGAAGGTGACTTTATCTGAAATTCAGTGGGGAATCAGCATTATTATTTAATTACCTAAATTGCATACTCCTGTTCTCTAGAGAAAAGCTTTCCTCTGGAGACCTTTGGGAGGAAACCTTTTAAATAGGAATTCCCAGCATTGAATTACTTGTTAGCTATACACCTCAGCCCTGATCCCAGCAATGATGGCTTCTTCTCTTTTTTTTCTCAAGATGAATGATTTTGGGATTAAGAACATGGACCAGGTAGCCCCTGTGGCTAACGGTTACCGGGGAACACTCAAGGTGAGTGAGCAAGTCTTAATTAAAGTTTTTTGTTCTTTTAATGGAAAACTTGATCTTTAGGAGAATAAACAATGGGTTGTGTCCCACAAGACTGGTTCTAGCTCTAACTTTTCAATTTGCTGGCTGTATAACTCTAGACGATTTGCTTTCTTGCTCTGGGTCTCAGTTTTCTAGTCTATAGAAGGGGTATCTTGGTACCTATTCTACTTGGGCTCTAAGGTAGGGGACCATTTAATTCATATAGTGAGGCTTTTGTGGTTTCTATCTGAGGCTCCTTCCAAAGTGAAAACACCAAGACTCTTAATAAAACAACTGGAGAGACTGTCTCTACTGCCTTTTCTGTCCACCCAGGAGGTTTCTTGGATGATGGGAAGGCTGTTTAGGAACTGGAATGAAAGCACTTAGAAGAGGCCAACAGACCCAGCAGCTACTGCTGCTGCTTGCATGAGAAAGAACCATGCCATTGATGTTGTAGATAGCTTGCTCCTAACTGGTGCAGAGAGCAAGCAGCAAACAGCAAGCCATATTTATATAAACCAAAAAACTAAAACGGTTTAAAGATGAAAGAGTTTCTCTGCTGCATAAACAACTTTCATATAGCTTCTATCATAATTCCTTTTGGGAACATTCTTTAGTAGCACACACTGGTAATTTCCCATTTGCCTTCTCCACATGTGACAGTGGTATTTGATTGTTGTAGCATTATGTAATAAACATGTTTTAGAAGCAGGGATTTTAAGATTGGCCTCCCCAGTGTCTTGCATAATGCTGGTGTATCTCTGGTCTAGAACATCTTCCTTTGTAAATCATTCCTGAGGTTATTTGTCTGATGTAGCCCAGAGAGCCAAAACTTGGCATAGACCTTTCTGGAGTTCTGTAAAGGTCACTGAACTTCAGTTTTCTTGTTTAATTTAGCCAGACATTTTAAGCGTGGCAGAAACGGTGTAAGAAATTACACTGTTAAGTTGAAACCACACCCCTAAGAAAAAAATCCTTCTATGAATTCAGTTAATTTAATGATGTCTGTGTGATTCCTGAATATGGTGGAGAAACAGCTATTGCTCACGCTGATGTGTTGAAATATGAAGCACAGATCTGTGGTGTTCTTTGACTTCCTTCCCGTTTTCTCTCTTTTTTTTTTAACTTACACTCAGGAAAGGCATTTCTTAGCTGAATGGGCAATGCTGGTGGGAATTTTTTAAGTTTATTAGATGTTTCACCGAAATTAGCTCCGCAGTAGTTTGCGAATGGGGATGAGTACTGTGATTGGTGGAGTCCCGCTCCTGGCTCCTGGGGCAGCGATCACCTTTGTCTGGGGTTTCTCTGGCCCAGCTCCAGCTGAGCCCTGCTGTCTTCCCAGTGCGTCATTCATTGTCTGCATTTCTAAAAAGAAAGCACTCAAACCGATTTTATCTGTAGATGTGTTACACAGTTTTTTATTGGTGAGTCAACAGATGGGTCACCATATTACACATAACATGGGATTTCCAGATTGTGTTAGAAAAATACAACCTTTCTCCACGTTCTTAATAAATTAAGCAGTGGTGAATCAAGATGCTCTCTGTTACTGAAATGAGTCTTATATTAAAGGCTGTTTCTTTCCTAACTGTTACATGAGATGATGAGAAATCAACAGAGTGTAAGGTTTTGTCCTTCTGTGCGTATTGCTCCCCCTCCCCCCGCAATCGTAGATAATTTAACTTTTAAAACTGTTTCCTTTGAAAATCATTCCCCTTAGTAGGTGATTTGGAGGCATCTTTTTAAGACACTTTACTTTTTATAAAACAAAATGTGTAAAGGGATTTTTTTTCATGTGTTACTATTTCCTGAACCATTGGAATTGATGAGGAAAAACATCTCTAGTTTTAGTTAAATTGTTTTCATGGTAAATTTTGAAATACATCCTTCCAAAGATAGTTTATTTCATCGTTTGATTTTCAACTTTTATCCTGTCATTTGCCTTCTGTTTTAACTGCACTGCACTCAAACCGCTGCCTTGTCAGAGGTCGTTTTCCTTCTACGCACAGCCTGATTGAATTTTTCTCCCATGTAATCGCAGGACCAGGCTTTTGGACTGGGGGAGGGGTCCCTGAATTCTAAGATTATGTTATTTTTAGGTATGTTTATTTGTTGATTTAAGTGAATTAGGCCACTAAAACAAATTCCCAGTCATTCTGTGAGTTTATTTAAATAATCTAGATTAAAATGGAATAATTTTGGTCATGTTGAAGTCTAATTTGATAGTATGTGCCACTCTAGAATTGCCAGTTTAACCGGGTCTGTCCGTAAGATTGCCCGTGGAAGCCTTTAAATACAGGTACTTACGTTGTAATATTATTTTTCTTTTGCACTTGTTTTTGCAGCGCCAGCCAGCCTTTGACACTTTTGATGGGTCTCTTTTTGCTGTTTTCCCCTCACTAAATGAAGAGCAAACACTCCAAGAAGTGCCAACAGGCTTGGATTCCATTTCTCATGGTAATTTGTTCCTTAGACTCCACACATTGTGCACAATATCCCTAAGTGGTTCCCTTAATAAAGAGATGACAGGTCTGAGGGATAAATGTTGGTATCTGGACTCTTTGGTATGAAAAGTCAGAAGGACACTCTGGCCCTGGGAGGAGGTAGTTTTCTCTTTGTGTGACTTGGTGATTCCACCTCCAGTGCCAGACGCCCCCCAGTGAGCTAAACTGTAGGGGAACCCCTGAGATTTCCTTTGTGGGTGTTTTCAACATTAGCAAAGCATCTGTCTGCTCTAGTTTGCAAAACAGTCAGAAAACAGGGGACATAAAAATGCACCCCAACTTTTAATTCTGGGTTCACATCATTAGTTAAATCATCTCCCCTGCCCCAAGTTTTGGGGCAACAAATGATTGTTCGTAGTCTTTACCTATCTGTATTTATTTCTGTAATTTGTAATGTCATTGTTTCATCTTTTTAAAGAAATGGCACATCAGATAATGCTCACATTACTGTGCGAGAGTTATTAGCTGGAAATATTCCAGAGATGACTTTGTCATATGAAGTAGGTGCTGGAAAATACAGCCCTGAAATTAATTAAAAAGTACACGCTTGCACAAGCTCGTCTTGTGACAGTCATTTATCATTCTTGAAATTGCTGAGGCCATCTAGAGATTGTTTTCTATAAAAATCAAAGGTGTGCCTGCTTGACAATGCTGTAGGTTCACATTGTACTCAGGCCTCCGCTGCTGCTTAGTTTAAAGGAAGTAACTTCCAAGTGACATATTTACAATCCCTTTAAGCCTTTTAACCAAAAACCATGAAGTTCCTTTCATTGTCTAAAATTTTAAAATAGATAGAAATTTTACCTATGTATAACTTGTTTATAAAGCCTGGAAAAATAGAATAAAACTTGAGTTTTACTTCAGATTTCCTTTTTCGTTAGCACAGTTTTGAGATATATACTTTCTCCATTTTAGTCAAAAAAAAAATTGTTCATATGTATCCATTTTATATAATTATATATAAATACAACTTGTAAACAGTAGAGCCTCCATAGTTGACCACCTCCTTAAGTTGACCTAATTTCCATGAACCAGACATGCACCACGTGTACAGCAGGCCCAGTTCTTTATGGTAACGACCTCTATATGTTGACCAGTTTGATAGTCCCTTGGGTGGTCAAATCACAGAGGTTCTGCTATATATTCTTTTAAGGATTCACCACAAGGTTTAGGATCAAAATTGTTCTTTCCCCAAAACTAAGATTTCTCTCCCAAATCCCCTCCCGGTACACATACTATGTATTGCCAACTTGAAGTCCTAAATAACACTCTGGGGTTTCTTTCCAGATTCGAACAACTGTGAATTGCCTTTGTTAACTCCGTGCAGCAAGGCTGTGATGAGTCAGGCCTTAAAAGCTACCTTCAGTGGCTTCAAAAAGGAGCAGCGTCGCCTTGGCATTCCAAAGAGTAAGTGCTGCTCCTCTGAGCCTGTGTCAGTCCAGAAGAACGGTCCACTTTGACTGCAGTTGGTTGACCTTGACATAACTTGCTAAGCTTTTGCTTGTGGTATCTTGCAAAGAGTAGCATTGATACAGTTAGCTGCTCGAGCCAGGGTTTATTTCAGCCCATCAGCTGAAGACTCATCATGTCTGTGTTAGGAGTCCTTAGTGTCCGAGAGTCTGCCAGGTCCTGTCACAGTGGGGTCTTGCTCATTCGTTGGTTCTGGTTTTCCTGGACGTAGTGAGTCATGTAGGGATGGCTCCGGTCCCCCTGCCTTTCCATGTTTCTCACCTTGTGTGTTCCGTCTGTTTCCCTCCTGTTAGATCCGTGGCTGTGGAATGAGCAGCAAGTATGCCAGTGGCTTCTCTGGGCAACCAACGAGTTCAGCCTGGTGAACGTGAACTTGCAGCGGTTCGGCATGAATGGCCAGGTGTTGTGTGACCTGGGCAAGGAGCGCTTTCTGGAGCTGGCACCGGACTTTGTGGGTGACATCCTCTGGGAACATCTGGAGCAGATGATCAAAGGTACGGGCTACGTGACTTGCCCTCCTAGTCCAGGGGGCGCCGTGACACGGACATGCAGTGATATTTCTTGTACGGTTTGCATTTCAAATGGCAAAGAGTAAATTGCCTCAGAATGCCACTCAGTGAGTCAGATATGGGGCAGTGTTTATAGATTTTTTATTCCACTTAAGTGCATGTGTGTGTGTGTTTAGCATGAAGCATAGCCACGAGGCAGTAGCCTTAGTCACTAAATCATTCACGTTGCCAGACTGCTTTCATTATGGGAGTCCTTGTTGACTCAGCTATATAGGCCAGCAAACATTCCTGTATTTTGTGAACTCATCTTATAGCAACAAAAGAAATAAGTCAGCTTTCATGTAAGGGAGATTTTACTCAGATAAACTCTGAATTTTACAGTAAATTTTCCTAAGCCTAAATGGAATCCAACAAAGAGAATTTGGGGGAGTAGGTTTAAACAAGTAATTAATATAGATTTAAAAATTGACACATATATATAAACTACCCATTGATTAATAGTAATGTCACCAAATACAGAGAAAGTCTTGATCAGAACTTAAAAGAGCAGTGAGACCAATGTTTAAAATACATTGAATTAAAAAAGGAAGAAAATTACAGTAAGAACCATTTAGTTAAAAAAATAAAAGAAAATTAGCTGTGTTGAGTTCAGAGAAATGTTTTTCACTTAATTGATTTTTTTGTTTGAGACAAAGTCTCACTCAATCCCTGGGTAAAGTGCATCATAGCTCACAGCAACCTCAGACTCGTGGCTCACGTGATCCTCTTGCCTCAGCCTCCCGAGGAGCTGGGAGTAAGGTGCCCACCACTACACCAAGCTAGGGTTTCTGTTTTTGGTAGAGGCAGGGTCTTGACTGTTGCTGTTGCTCAGGCTGGTCTCGAAGCAATCCACCCACCTCGGCCTCCCAGAGTGCCAGAATTATGGGTATGAGCCACTGTACCCTGCCACTTAATTGATTTTAAACACACATGGTTCTCAACATCTCCTGTAGACGCTAAGAGTCTCAGAAAGACCTACAGTTCACCCACCAGCTTTTTAGTCATGGCTTCTGAGGGCCAGGGAAACTTACTTTTGAAGACCCCCAAATTCTCTCTGAACTTCCTACCTAACAAGTTTCTGGTAAGTCTGTTTATTGTCATGTTGAGCCTGTTTTGCCATTACTTGGACATGTGAGTCTGTGTGAGACTTGTAGTGTGTTCATAGTAAGCACAGGTATGCAGGGCACAGACTTGTTCCCTTTCAGAGTTCATGCATGTCCAGCTGCAGACTCCCACCACACCCTGGGGAAACTCTCGGGGCTTGGAGCAGTGGGATGGGAACTGAAGGCTCCTGAGACCAGAACTACGTCTGTTTCATTCGTCCCCTGTTTTCCCATCTCTGGTTCAGGGACGTCATAAATGTTTAACTATCTCCTGAATACATGACTGAATTAAATTCTCAATCTGGGTCTTCCAGATTTTATGATGGAAAATTTAACCTTGCCCATCACATCATTCATTTTGGAAAATTTATTTTCTGGTTCTTGGTGTTGCTGTCTCTAATTTCCAGAAAAAGACATACGGTGATGTGGAGCACCTGAGATTAAATGGGAAGCATTCAGTGCATTTGGTCGCTTTGAAAGAAGCAGAGAGCAGTGATGCAGAGTGAGCTTTTCTTATTGGTAGTTTTTATCTTGCTCTGCCATCTTACGTCTCTTGTGTCTTTTTTTTTTAGAAAATCAAGAAAAGACAGAAGATCAGTATGAAGAAAATTCACATCTCAACTCCGTCCCTCACTGGATTAGCAGTAATACACTAGGTCAGTTCAACTGAGTCAGCCCTTAGGAGCTTGTTCTTTTTATTTTGCTTTTTATTTTCAGCGGGCTTTTACTTTTCTTAGTTACCTTGTTTTTTTTGTTTGTTTGTTTGTTTGTTTTTTCCATTGTCCTTCCTTGTAACGATGCGCGGGCCGTTTGCCTCCCAAGTAGCTGGGATTACAGGCGCTCGCCACAACGCCTGGCGGTGTTCTTTCCTGGTGGTAGAGACGGGGTCTTTTACTCTGGCTCACTCATGCTTATGCTGGTCTCGAACTCTGTGAGCACTGGAAATCCACC
>CAUYRH010071035.1:0-33429 GCA_963574655.1 Perodicticus potto | reverse complement strand
TCTCACTATGTCGCCCTTGGTAGAGTGCTGTGGTGTTACAGCTCACAGCAACCTCAAACTCTTGGGCTTAAGTGATTCTCTTGCCTCAGCCTCCCAAGTAGCTGGGACTACAGGCGTCCACCACAATGACCGGCTATTTTTTTATTGTAGTTGTCACTGTTGTTTAGCAGGCCCAGGCTGGGTTTGAACCCACCAGCCCTGGTGTATGTGGCCAGCGCCCTAGCTGCTGAGCTACAGGTGTTGAGCCAACCTGAGGCATCTTTTACTTCTTATTCTTTCCTCATCTCTCCAGAGTTTATAACCACTGAGTCTATCCATTTAATTTCCCACATCCTTTTGGAATTTTTAGTCTCTTCTTCATTCCTATAAATGTTTTCCTAGTTCAGGCCCTTAAGAATGCTTACCTAGGCCATTATAAGTCTCCTTCACAGTCTCTTTCTACTTCCATTCTATCACTCCCCAGTTCAACACACAGCCATGAGAGCACATCTTCTAAAGCACAATCTGACCATAATGCTCCCCTAGCTTATAAAAGCTCCCTATCTATATCCGATGCTTGACCTTTGCACTCACATACTTCTGAATACTAGGATTTTCCATGACATACTTGAAGAAACTATTATAAGATCCAAAACAATACCAAAAAAGTCATCAATAATACTCACTTTCCTAGATTCACTGCAGCAAGAAAGAAGTGGCCATGTAACTCTAATTCTACCCAATGAGATAGAAGCATAAATTGCCTAACGTGTTTAAGGGACATCTCATCATTCCTTCTTCCTGGGAAGTGATGCAATGCCCAGAGATGCAGGAACCAATTTACAAACATAATAATGAGGATGAAGGCAGAGCCCATAGCTCAGAGGGTAGGGCACCAGCTACATACACCTAGGCTGGATGGTTCGAACCTGGCCCGGGCCAGCCAAACAATAATGACAACTGCAATAAAAAAAAAAAAAAAAAAGCTGGTCATTGTAGTGGCCAGCTACTTGGGAGGCTGAGGCAAGAGAATCGTTTAAGCCAAAGAGTTTGAGCTTGCTGTGAGATGTGATGCCACAGCACTCTACCCAGGGCGACAGCTTGAGACTCTGTCTCAAAAAAAAAAAATAATAATAATAATTAGAAAAATAAAAATGTGGATGTAGTCACCAGTACTTTCTCTAGGATGAGTTTGCAAGCTTCACCATCAGACCTTAAACAATGACAGCTCTGATGGCAATTACAGAAAAAGAGTTCTAAAACTGAAGGGTGGACCAGAGGATGGCATTAGTGCATAGCTTCACAAGGGGAGTACCTTGAAGGTGACTACAGTGTCATATTCAGCAATGAGGTATGTAGCTTTATTTACAGAATGAGTTGCAAACTTAACTGTCTGACTTTGATCAGTAGAGGAAAACTAGGAGATGAAATGAGGGCATGTAACATGAGATATGATCTAATTCCCTAAGGAAGTTGTTAGCCAATAATATGTATTCTAGCAATGATTGTAGATTTTTCTTTTATTAAAAGAATAAAAAGAATACTTATGAATATTTGCAGTAAAATCAGCCCAAAGAGATTTGGTAGCTCTCAACTTTCTAGTTCTAATTGCTGTCTCAGACTTTTCTTTTTTTTTTTTTTTGAGACAGAGTCTCAATATGTCTTCCTCCCAGTGGAGTGTGGTGGTATCACAGCTCACAGCAACCTCCAACTCTTGGGCTTAAGGGATTCTCTTGCCTTAGCCTCCCAAGTAGCTGGGACTAGAGGCACCCACCACAACACCGGCTATTTTTTTGTTGTAGTTGTCATTGTTGTTTGGCAGGCCTGGGCTGGGTTCAAACCTGCTAGCCATGGTATATGGGGCTGGTCTCTAGCCTCTGAGTTATAGGTTCTGAGCCTGTCTCAGACTTTTCTAACGACATGTGAAATGTATGTACAGTGAACAGAGTTCATATTTTAACAAATGGCAAAATCAGAAAGATGACTGGTGATTACCAGTGTTACCCTGATCTTTTCCTATTGCAACATTTGTAATGCCTCCCTTTCAAGGCATAGCACAAATAGCTTTGGATATTGTTTGAGGATAAAACCACAAGCTCACCCAAAGTAAGGACAGGTTTTTGACATTGTGGTTCCCACCAGCCACTTGTTATGTCTGTTACACCATGGTCTATACTATAACCTGTACAAAGGCTTTGGAGTCCTGTCATAGAGTGTATACAGAATATTTTGGCCCTTTTTGCTGCAGTGACTATTTTTATTGTATTGTCTAAATCTATATTTTATTTTGTAGTTTGCTAATACCTTTCTGTAGCAAACAATTTAAAAACTACAAGTTCACATTTAATGAAAAGTTAAGAATTAAATTCATTTCTGAGAAAGTTGATAATGAATGTGCAATTTGCACAAAATATAGACACACAATATTCTCTGTGGGGACCAGAATGATATCACTTGATCACATGAAAACCAAAAGAAAGAAATTTGCTGAAAAAGCATCAGCATCTACTTCAAAGAAAATTCAGTATGTGCAACTGAAAATAGTACATTTAACACATCACTCGGCAGAAAACAACTTTTCATTTAAATCAATGACTCTTCCAAATTAATTTCACCAAATAATTCTTTCAAATTAATTTCACCAAAAATCTTGTGTACATACAAAACAACAAAGCTGTTTATATGTTGGCTTCATTAACAGAAAAACTTTGCAAATAAAAAACACTAGTTTTACATCAGTGTCATCAGGTACTTCTTAAAGAAAATCTGCTAATTTCAATAATGGTTCAATTTTTTCTCAGCCAATCATGAACTCAAATAAAACTTTTCAAAGGTCATCATCTTAAAGGTAAGACATTCATGATAACCAAAATCAAGTCAATTAAAAGTACAATGAAGAAGTGGGCGGTGCCTGTGGCTCAGTGGGTAGGGCGCCGGCCCCATATACTGAGGGTGGCAAGTTCAAACCTGGCCCTGGCCAAACTGCAACAAAAAAATAGCCGGGCGTTGTGGCTGGCGCCTGTAGTCCCAGCTACTTGGGAGGCTGAGGCAAGAGAATCGCCTAAGCCCAGGACTTGGAGGTTGCTGTGAGCTGTGTGACGCCACAGCACTCTACTGAGGGCGATAAAGTGAGACTCTGTCTCTACAAAATAAATAAATAAATAAATAAAAGTACAATGAAGATAAAATTACTCTTATATCAACAATGTAACACAAAGGTTAGTGGAGCACACATTATATAAAAAAATAATATTCTCATTGAATTAAAAACTGCAAAATAGAAATTTAATAAAAATTATTTGTGGTGCACACATAATTCATAATTGCATCCAAGGAAGTGACACCTTCAGCCAAACACTTAGAAGTTACAGCTTTGTAACTTCTAAATGTATTTACATAGCCATAACGTACTTGAACTATCTAATTTTTGTGGGAAAGTTATGGTGAATTTTTAAAAAAAAAGTCATTGCAACAGTACACATTTATTTTTAGATTTTTAGAAAATTTGAAGCTTTAAGAACTACCCTGAAAGAACCTATTTCCTGCCATGATACTGACCTTTTTGGTGAGTCCTTATAGTTACATTTTATTCAAAATTAGTTAGAAATCTCTGATTAAAGTACTTAATGGTGAAATGTCAAAATTTTCAGTTTTTCAAACTTTTGAGAATTTCATTATTAAAAACCAGTGTATTGGCTTGGCGCCCATAGCACAGTGGTTACGTGCTGGCCACATACACTGATGCTGCCAGGTTTGAACCCAGCCTGGGCCAGCTACACAACAATGACAACTGCAACAACAAAAAAACAGGAGGGCTTTGTGGCGATCACCTGTAGTTCCAGCTACTTGGGAGGCTGAGGCAAGAGAATTGCTTAAGCCTAAGAGTTTGAGGTTGGTGTGAGCTGTGATGCCATAGCACTCAACCGAGGGCAACACAGTGAGAATCTGTCTTAAAAAAAAACAAAAAACAAAAAACGTATAAAGAAGACATTAAAATTTATCCCTACACATAAAAGAAACTAAAATTAAAAGATGAAAATACAGGGGCGGGGCTCAGCGCCAGTGGCTCAACGGGCTAAGGCACCAGCCACATACACCTGAGCTGGTGGGTTGGAATCCAGACCCGGCCACCAAACAATGACGGCTGCAACCAAAAAAAAAATGGCTGGGCATTGTGGCAGGCGCCTGTAGTCCCAGCTACTTGGGAGGCACAGGCAAGAGACTTGCTTGAGCCCAGGAATTAGAGGTAGCTGTGAGCTGTGATGCCACCGCACTCTATCCAGAGTGACAGCTTGAGGCTCTGTCTCCAAAAAAAAAAAAAAAAAATACAGGGGCAGCACCTGTGGTTCAAAGGAGTAAGGCGCCAGCCCCATATACCGGAGGTGGCAGGTTCAAACCCGGCTCCGGCCAAAAACTGCAGAAAAAAAGAAAGAAAATACAATCAGTAAACACAATTTAAATTTGAGTTTCTATAATTGTACTCAGAAATATCTTCGTTTATGGAAAAACTCACAAAAAATTTTATTGGCAGTATATTAAACATACCCCCAAAGTACATATATCTTGAGGCTGTGTTGTCCAACATGGTAGCCACCAGCTACATGTGACTATTGCAAGCTAGAAATATGACTAGTCTGGGTTGAGATATACTGTGATAATTTTTTTTTTTTTGAGACAGTTTTATTATGTCACCCTCGTGTAGAGTGCCATGGCATCAGAGCTCACAGCAACCTCCAACTCTTTTTGTTGTTGTTTGAGACAAAGCCTCAAGCTGTCGCCCTGGGTAGAGTGTCGTGGCATTACAGCTCACAGCAACCTCCAATTCCTGGGTTCAAGCCAGTCTCCTGCCTCCGCCTCCCAAGTAGCTGGGACTACAGGCACCCGCCACAACGCCCAGCCATTTTTTTTTTCTTTTTTAGTTGCAGCCGTCATTGTTGTTTGGCAGGCCCAGGCAGGATTCAAACCCGCCAGCTCATGTGTACATGGCTGGCGCCTTAGCCCGCTGAGCCACAGGCGCCGAGCCCAACCTTCAAATCTTGGGCTTAAGCAATTCTCTTGCCTCAGCCTCGTAAGTAGCTGGGACTGCAGGCGCCTGCCGCAATGCCCAACTATTTTTTTTTTGTTTGTTTTGGTTGTAGTTGTCATTGTTGTTTGGCAGGCCCGGGCTAGATTCGAACCCGCCAGCTCTGGTGTATGTGGCTGGCACCCTAGCTGCTGAGCTGTAGATGCCAAGCCTATACTGTACTTTTTTTTTTTTTTTTGCAGTTTTTGGCTAGGGCCAGGTTTGAACCCGCCACCTCCAGTATATGGGGTAGCACCCTACTCCTTTGAACCACAGGTGCTGCCCCTATACTGTGAATTTTAAGTACTTTTTAAAAAAAGATAAACTACCTTAATAATTTTTTTTAAATTTCAGACTGATAAAGGATACAAATGTTTACTTACACAGACCCAGTGGCATGCTGAACCCCCTCACACTGTGTACATTGAGATCTCAAAAATTACACTCCATTATCTCCCCTCCCCTCTCTGTTTTCTTCCTTCCCTTTCACTAGACTATACTTGTGTTTTTCTTTTCTGTGTGGGATTATAGTTGTTTATATATTCGTTTTGTATTAGTATTGAGTACATTAGATACTTTTTTCCCCCTTTCTTGTAATACTTTACTATGAAGAATGTGTTTCAACTCCATCCAGGTAAACAAGAAAGATATAAAGTGTTCATCTTTTCCTATGATTGAATAGTACTCCATGGTATACATATATGACAGTTTGTTAATCCATTCATGGGTTGATGGGCACTTGGGTTGATTCCATCAATAAATTTTTACATTGATTATGTGTTAAAGTAATAATATTTTGAATATATTGGGTTAAATAAAATATAATATGAAAATCATACTTGTTTCTTTTTCTTTAACAGGAGTTCTAGAAAATTTTAAGTTATAGTATATGACTTGAATATTAATCCTACTGGGCAGCACTGTCCTAAAATATAGCTTGATAAATGTTTACAAATTAAACCTGCCTATTCAACTAGAATCCACATGGAGGAACAAAAACAGCAGAAGCATACTGGAAGCCTTCTGCTTCACTGTAATAAGTAGCCCTCCTCCTCCCAAGGGAAGATCATTCAAGCATGTATAAGTTTTGCCCATACTTGACTATTATATAATAGCTTCATACAACACATGCCTTTTTGTAAATTTCACCCATACAGCTGTATTAATTAAAGTTTTTCAATCTCACTGTATTTCTTTATGTAAAAAAAAAGCACTTAAATTTTCCTGCTGGTGAACAAGTGAGTAGTTTACAATTTCTGGCTATGACTAATAATATTGCTATACCCATGTCCTAGTCCCTGCACATGTGCCTCAGAGCAGAACTGCCAGCTCACAGAAGTATACATACGTGCAGTTCAGTATTTACATTCCATATGTCGTGCCAATTTTGGAAAACCAACACAAACTGCTGCTCCACGTTCTTGCTAGTGTTTAACATTATCTGTCTTTTTTATTTATCCGTTCTAATGAGTGTGTAGTAGTACTTTCTTATGGTTTTAATAATTATTTCTCTGATGACTAAACAATGTTGAATACCTTTCACTTGGATAGCCTCATCTGAAGTGCCTGGTAAAAGACTTTTGCATATTTTTCTATTGGGTTATTGGTATTTTCTCTCAATGAAAGTATTTGCTCACTGAATGTTGGAGTTCTTAATATATTCTGTGTAAGTCTTTGCCAGAAAATATTTTACCCTAATGAAATGTTCAGAAAGTTCATGTTGTCTTTACATTCTCCCTCTCTTTTTTGTTGGAGACAGAGTCTCGCTTCATTGCCTAGAGTGCTGTAGTCTACCAACTTAGCTCGCAGCAACTTCAAACTCCTGGGTTCAAGAGATCCTTCTGCCTTAGCCTCCTAAGTATTTGGGGCTACAGGCACCCGTGACCAGGCCTGACTAATTATTCTATTATTTAATTATTATTATTATTGTTACTATTATTATTAGAGACAGAATCTTACTCTGTCACCCTGGGTAGAGTACCCTGGTATCATAGCTCACAGCTGCAAACTCTTGGGCTTGAACAATCTTCTTGCCTCAGCCTCAGTAGCTGGGACTATGGCACCTTCCACAACGCCCAGCTGGTTTTTCTAATTTTAGTAGAGATGGGATCTTGTTGCTCAGGCTGGTTTCGAACTCCTGTGCTCAAGCGATTCTCCTGCCTCAGCCTCCCTGAGTGCTAGTATTACAGGTGGGAGCTACCTCACCTAGCTCTTTACATTCCCTTAATATTGTCTTTTGATAAAGTTCTTTTTTTTTGAGACAGAGCCTCAAGCTGTTGCCCTGGATAGAGGGCCGTGGTGTCACAGCTCACAGCAACCTCCAACTCCTGGGCTTAAGCGATTCTCTTGCCTCAGCCTCCCAAGTAGCTGGAACTACAGGCACCCACCAGAAGGCCCAGCTATTTTTTGGTTGCAGCCGTTGTTGTTTGGCAGGTCCCGGGTGGATTAGAACTCGCCAGCTCTAGTGTATGTGCCGAGCCTTGATAAACAGTTCTCGGTTTCAATTTATTATTTATTTGTAATTTAGCATCTTTTGCACCCTGTTCAAAATATTTTTGCCTACTCCAAGATCATAAAAAGGATCTTCTCATTTTCCTTTAAAAGTTCTACTGTTTTACATTTTGTAAACTATCCATCTGAAATTGACTTTTGTGGAATGGTATAGGGGCTTTTAACATATTTTTCCTCCCATAAGGATGTTTTATTGCCCCAGAACCATTTATTATAATAAACAGACCTTTTTCTTGCTGGGCATGGTGGCTCATGCCTGTAATACTAGTACTCTGGGAGCCTGAGGAGGGTGGATCACCTGAGCTCAGAAGTTCAAGACCACCCTCAGCAAGAGTGAGACTCCCATCTCTACTAAAAATAGAAAAACTAGCCAGGCGTTATGACAGGTGTCTGTGTCCTAGCTACTTAGTAGGCTGAGGGGATCACTTGGGCCTAAAGAGTCTGAAGTCACTGTTAGCTAAGATGCAGTATCTTGAACTCCTGCGCTCAGGTGATCCACCCGCCTTAACCTCCCCTAATGCTAGAATTATAGGCATGAACCACCACACACATCAGTTAATTTAAAAAATGTTTTGGTAGAGATAGGGCCTTGCTATGTTGTACAGGCTGGTCTCAAACTCCTGGGCTCAAGTGATCCTCCACTCCTGCCTCCCAAAGTGCTGTGATCATAGATCCCTTTTTGATATTCTCTATTTCAAAGGTCCCTGCCTTGAGAATCTCTTTTAATCATTATAGGAATGAATTTTTCTTTAATTCTTACAACATATTTATAGAAACTACTATGAAGTATGTGTTATTAAGGATCAATATTTGGGCCCCCTCAAAAGATAGTTTCCATTGCTTGATTTCTTCCCATGGATGAATCATACATTTCATATTTATTTCCATGTCTCGTAATTTTTTGTTGAAAATTGGATTATTTTTGCAAAGCTTAGCTGTCAATCAATGATTGGCAGAGGTTTTGTTTAAACATCTTGAGCTTTGCCACTGGATTTGTATGCAGCTGAGAGGTTTTCAAAGCTCTAGGAGTTTACCAGTTTACCCTTTGGTTAGCCAGGGGTTAGTAGCCTGAAAGGGCCTTCTGAGTTCTCGTTAGAGCAGGCGTAGCCTTGCACATGCACATGGTTTTCTGGACCATTTGAGTACAATCTTACTAGGGCCCCCTTTGGCTAACTTTTTCCCTGGATTTTCCAGATAAATTTCTAGTTGGTCTGCCATTTTGCTGCTTCCTATAGCAATATTAACTTTATTAGATTGTTTGCCAATGAGATGTCTAGCATTTTCAGTAACATCCCTGGGTATGTATTTTTTCCAAGCTCTGCTTTAAATAAAGGCAGCTTTCTCTGACAGGGCAGCAGAGCTAACCAGTCCTCATGGTTTGCCTTGCCTGCCCAGGGTAGAATCTCAAGGATCACAGAGCTAGAGGAGAGATGGGAACGATTTTTGACTAAAATACCACAGACTGTCATTGATCTTATTAAAATCCAATAGCTTTGCTCAAATAAATGCCTCTAAATTTAATGTCCTTTGGTTAATTTCCAAAGATCTTAAATGGTTGTGTTTTTCTAAATAATTTTTGTCCAGTTTTATAATTGCTTCTTGGGGAAAAGACTTGCTAAGCTCCTCACTCATTCAAAAAGCGCTGCTCCTTGGCTCAAGCGGCTAAGGCACCAGCCACATACACCTGAGCTGGCAGGTTCGAATCCAGCCCGGGCCTGCCAAACAACAATGACAGCTGCAAACAAAAGATAGTCGGGCATTGTGGCGGGCGCCTGTAGTCTCAGCTACTTGGGAAGCGGAGGCAGGAGAATCGCTTGAGCCCAGGAGTTGGTGGTTGGTGTGGGGGGTGGTGCCCCCGCACGCTACCCAGGCCAAAAGCGTGTGGCTCTGTCTCCAAAAAAAAAAAAAGTGCTGCTCCTACATTTTATTTTATTACTTTTTTAATTTTTTTTTTTTTTTTGAGACAGAGTCTTATTATGTTGCCCTCAGTAGAGTGCTGTCGTGCCACAGCTCACAGCAACCTCCAACTCTTGGGCTTAAGCTATTCTTTTGTCTCAGCCTACCAAGTAGCTGGGACTACAGGTGCCCTCCACAACGTCTGGCTATTTTTTTGTAGTTGCAGTTATCATTGTTGTTTGGCAGACCCAGGCTGGGTTCAAACCTGCCAGTCCTAGTGAATGTGGCCAGCGCCCTAGCTACTGAGCTATAGTTGCTGAGCCCCTACATTTTATTTTGAACTATTTGTCTTCCCTCATAATATATATATATATATATATTTTTTTTTTTTTTTGCAGTTTTTGGCCGGGTCTGGGTTTGAACCCACCACCTCCAGTATATGGGGCCGGCGCGCTACTCATTTGAGCCATAGGCGCCGCCCCCTTCATAATGTTTTAAATAACAAGAACAAATGCCAAAAAAAGCCAATAACTGGACTTTGACGTGCTCACTGAGCAGACAGGGTAATCCAATAAAATTGAGCACCACTCTAAGAAAAACTTCCCCAAAATTAAAACCAGAATTTGGGTCTTAACATCTTCAGAATTTCTCAGTATTATTTATAAATATAACACTTTGTATACTTACTCTTTTTTTTTTTTTTTTGAGACAGAGCCTCAAGCTGTCACCCTCGATAGAGTGCTGTGGCGTCACAGCTCACAGAAATCTCCAATTCCTGGGCTCAAGCGAGTCTCCTGCCTCCGCCTCCCAAGTAGCTGGGACTACAGGCGCCCGCCACAATGCCCGGCCATTTTTTGGTTGCAGCCGTCATTGTTGTTTGGCGGACCCGGGCTGGATTCAAACCCGCCAGCTCAGGTGTACGTGGCTGGCGCCTTAGCCCACTGAGCCACAGGCGCCGAGCCTGTATACTTACTCTTAAAGACTAAGTAGTAGGTCTCCAGACAAAGGCAAGATTGAGGCTAAATAAAGGAGCCATGTTCAGTAAAGCCTGAAGTCGCCCTACCTGCGCTCTTTCCTCATCAAACTCCAGGCAGCCCATACCATCCAGTCTCTGGAGATCAATCCAGCCTTTCCAGATAACACAGACTCCATTCAGAATCATAGGAGCTTTCAAATACACCTAAAACACAGAAAGACGAAAATCATCAAAAAGGCACCAGACACATGAAAATCAAACCAACCTTACTTGTAGTTAGAAAATTAAATTAACCAAACTAACCTAACACTGTAGTTTTCTTAAAAAAAAAAAGTTTAAGAATTATAGGAAAGTATATGTATAAGCCATAGACCATGACTATGTTCTAAAAATTAATTTGGCTTACTTAGATTTTATTCTAAAAATAATTATTTGTGTATTTGTTTGTTTGTTTGTTTTGTTTTGAGACAGAGTCTTACTTTGTCACCCTTGGTATGCCATGGCATGACAAACTCACAACAACCTCAATCTCAAGTGATTGTCTTGCTTCAGCTTCCCCTGTAGCTGGGATTATAGGCACCCACCATAACGTCTGGCAATTTTTAGAGATGGGGTCTCACTCTCGCTCAGGCTGGTCTTGAACTCTTGAGCTCAGGCAATTAACCTATCTGCCTCTGCTCCCAGAATGCTAGGATTACAGGTGTGAGCCATTGTGACCAGACTTAAAAATAATCTTCCAGATTGTTTTTAAAAGAAAATTTTACAGGATTTGTAAAAACTGTAGTAAGGTGATTCTTGAAGTAGACATTTTTGTTTCTTTAGCTGAAGTGAAGACACTCTGATTTTTCAATCTTGGGTAGAAATTTATAAAGATGACAAACAACTGGAATCCACCATCCTCTGAGGAGAGAAGCAAGCACTGCTTCCCTCAACTTGGATCTCAGCAGTCCCCTACCATCAGGCTCTTTATAATTTCCTTTAGTTTTACAAGCTACCTCAGGGGTTCCTGATAACGATCCCTTTTTTCTTTTCACTTGTTAGCCAAGTTGGATTTCTACTGCTTTTAGCTATAGAACCTTAACTGATATAATATTTATTGCCACATCACATTAGATAACATGTGGTTTATCCTAAGATGTCCACAACTAATCCAGGGCAAAACACTGCTATCTTTTATATGAAATTTAATATAAGCCATTTTAGTCTAAATATATAAAAAGTTTTGGCTCGGCGCCTGTGGCTCAAGTGGCTAAGGCGCCAGCCACATATACCTGAGCTGGTGGGCGCCTGTAGTCCCTGCTACTTGGGAGGTGGAGGCAAGAGACTCGCTTGAGCCCAGTAGTTGGAGGTTGCTGTGAGCTGTGATGCCACAGCACTCTAGCCAGGGAGACAGCTTGAGGCTCTGTCTCAAAAAAAGAAAAAAAAAAGTTTTAAGGTCACAGAGTTTAATTATATGTTGTATCACTCATATGTCTAGAAACAGGTAAGTTAACCCAAAATCTAGTTATTTCAACTCACTGATGAAATTCTTAAATACTGTAACAAAGTCTATTAAAACTTAATAAAAACTTACACAAAAAGAAATTAAGCATCCTGAATTCTTAATAAATGGGAATGTTTATTCCTTACACACAGGATTAGATAAGAAAATTACTCCAAATGTCCTATAATCATATCCAACTATATATGCTTATGTATCAGAGAAATATCTAAAGTGAGCATCCTGCAATACTGTAACATCTGAAGTCACTGACAAACATGTTCACTATAATTTATGCACTGAGGTTAAAAAGGTATCAGTAAATTTTAAATCTTCAGAATTGATGAAACCAAAAGTATCTCTCATCTTGTAAATCACAGAGAACTCTTACATCCTTATGCTTGGGAATTGACTTAAGTTTTAGAGTGCTATTAACTTTTCTTCTGCAAAAAATAACCAATTTCTTTTTTTTTTTTTTTTTTTGAGACAGAGCCTCAAGCTGTCACCCTGGATAGAGTACTGTGACATTACAGCTCACAGCAACCTCCAATTCCTGGGCTCAAGCGAGTCTCTTGCCTCCGCCTCCCAAGTAGCTGGGACTGCAGGTGCCCGCCACAACGCCCCACCATTTTTTGGTTGCAGCCGTCATTGTTGTTTGGCGGGCCCAGGCTGGATTCAAACCCGCCAGCTCAGGTGTACGTGGCTGGCGCCTTAGCCCGCTGAGCCACAAGCGCCGAGCTGAAATAACCAATTTCTTAATTTCTTAACTACCAAATTAATTCTTATGTTAGCTCAAAATATTAACTGTTTTCAAATATAACTGAAGATCCATCCAGAAAAGATAGTGCTAATATTATTAAAGTAAGAAGAAATTTTTGGGGGGCGGCGCCTGTGGCTCAGTGAGTAGGGCGCCAGCCCCATATACCGAGGGTGGCTGGTTCAAACCCAGCCCAGCCAAACTGCAACAGAAAAAATAGCCAGGCGTTGTGGTGGGCGTCTGTAGTCCCCAGCTACTCGGGAGGCTGAGGCAAGAGAATCGCCTAAGCCCAAGAATTTGAGGTTGCTATGAGCTGTGATGCTACAGCACTCTACTGATGGCGACAAAATGAGACTCTGTCTCTTAAGAAAAAAAAGAAGAAAAAAAAATATTTAAGACAGAGTCTCACTCTATTGCCCCAAGCTAGAGTACCATGGTTATCAGCCTAGCTCACAGCAACCTCAAACTCCTGGGCTCAAGGGATCCTTGCGTGTCAGCCTCCTCATAGCTAGGACTATAGGTGCCCACCCCAATACCTAATTAATTTTTTTCTTTTTCATAGAGACGAGGTCTTGCTCTTGCTAAGGCTAGTCTCAAACTCCTGAGTTCAAGGAATCCTCCTGCTTCAATCTCCCAGAATGCTAGAATTATAGGCACGAACCCTAGAAATTACCTTTTCTTTTTTTTAAGACAGAGTCTTTGTTTTCCGTGCTAGAGTGCTATTGGCATTAGAGTTCACAGCAACCTCAAACTATGCCTTCCTAGTATATGTCATTCACCTTCACTACTAACCATAGTAATTTTTGCTAAGGGCATCAAAAAACCATGCTGAACCAACTTCTACTTAACAAAAAAATAGAAGATTCCATTTCTCCTCCCATCTGGACCAAGGGAAATAGTCTACAGTTACAGCTGAAACCGTTTAACCACATATTTCCTTCTGTTCTGATAAGTGCCCATTCCCTTTCACATTTGAATTTAAAACTCCAACCTGCACCTAGTCAAAAAAGTGACTATCACCACCTCATGCTCAACATCTCAGAAAACCTAAAAATAATACTCCTCTACACTGCATATCAATATAACTTGACCCACAACATTGCTCACGAAGATTTCTACCTTTTACCAGATGGAGGGAATAAATGTGCAATGGAGTGTAACATTTCATCTATCAATGTACCTCATTTAAAATACTCATACTACTCCTATGTAGAACTCTTCTCAGTTGACAGCAGAAAAAGGTCAACTTCACACCACTTTAATCAGATTTTGTATTCTTTATCAATGATTTACAACATCTTTTAGAACTGAAGATTCCATATCTCTCAGCTTATTCATATTAATGTCCAGTCAACTGAAGTTTTTTTTTTTTGAAACAGAACTTCAAGCTGTAGCCCTGGGTAGAGTGCCATGGCATCACAGCACTTGTGCTCCAACTCTTGTGCTCAAGTGATTCTCCTGCCTCTGCCTCCCAAGTAGCTGGGACTACAGGCGCCTGCCACAACACCCGGCTATTCTTTGGTTGCAGCTGTCACTGTTTGGCAGGCCCGGGCTGGATTCCAACCCGCCAGCTCAGGTGTATGTGACTTCCATTTAAGCCACAGGCGCCAAGCCGAAATTATTAAAATTTTTAAACGCCCATTTATTACTGTTTTTCTTTTTCTTTTTTTCTTTTTTTTTGAGATGGAGAGTCTCACTTTGTTGCCCAGGCTGGTGTGCCATGGTGATAGCCTACCTCACAGCAACCTGAAACTCTGGGGTCAAGCAATCCTCCTGCCTCAGCCTCCAGAGTAGCTGGGACTACAGGCGCCCACCACCAAAACCTAGCTAATTATTACTTCTTTATAAACATTCTCTCATAACAAAGAATACCACAGATCTGTTTTAGGAAATTCCTAAATGGTTTTAGAAAATGGCTACAGTTCTTAACACATTAATTGCCACGTGAGTTGTATTTAACTCATGCTAGTGTTGAGCATGGGGCCTCCTGAAGCTGTGAATCCTCGGTTCATTGTTTTTGCTGTCACTCAGCACGTCTCCCCCACCTCTTGTTGCCCTACTCTAGCTGGGTTATCCAAGCACATCACACTTGCTGGATTGTATTCTCTAATTACCACAACTGTAGACTGCATATTTTACCTTGGATGTTAGCCTGGTAGCTCTTTGAATAAAATCAATATGATAGCATGAAGCAACGTGACAGTAATGTATTATACTTGGAGGGTATGTTTCAGAATTCCTCATCTAGGGCCACCCATTATCCAGGACCCCCCAAAGGCCATTCCAGACACAACTAAATACTTGTAAAATGGCAAAAGACTCAATTCTCAGAAACAAATTCAATAAATACGTCGTGAGTCACACACAACTCACATGGCATGCAGTGTAAAATTAATTCTAGCATCATGTAACTTGAGAAAACAATTAAAAAAGAACAAAATTTTCATTAAATTGGAACGGATCATTTTTGTTTTCAAAGTTTTTATTGTATTTTTATAATAAAACACCATGGCCCCAAAGAAAAAAATTTTTTTCTAGTGTGGCAGCCAATGTATTAATCAAGACCAGTGTCTCGCCTGTAATCCTAGTACTCTAGGAGGCCAAGGCAAGAAGATTGCTTGAGCTCAAAGTGTGAGACCGGTCTGAGCATGAGCAAGACCCCGTACCTACAAGAAAATACAGAAAAATTAGTGGGGTGTGGTGGCACACATCTGCAGTCCTGGCTACTTGAGAAACTGAGGCACGCAGATCGCTTGAGCTGAGGAATTTGAGGTTGCTGTGAGCTATGATGATGCCACTGTACCCTAGCCCAGACAACAAAATGAGACTCTTGTCTCCAAACACACACACACAAAAAACCAGTGTCTAGAATCAAAATTAAAAATAATATTTAGATAATCCCAGTGATTTATTTAGATGTTCTCATTCAAATCACTCAAATACAGTTTTATGTGTAGATCTTCAAAGTAAATGCTTGATGCTTTCATGCATTCAGAAATACCAAACCTCAAAGTACAAAGAATATAAAATTCTGTCTCTTAATAGTTTAGGATTTTGTAATAAAATTCAATAATGTCATTTAAACACAAAGATATTTTTCACTGAAAATGATGGTGCCTTATTTCAAAATTTGAAAAGAAAATGTATTAGAATATGACGTAGGGACTAAACCCATTGTCCTAGAACAGTAAAATATTTTATACAAAGTTGATTTTATAAAGCCTTTAAAGTGAGCAAATAGATGAAGCTAATCAGAACAAAATAATACACACAAAAGTAAAATATCACAGAATGTGTTTGAGACTGCCCACAAAAGTGACTATAGATTAGATGTGTTAGCATGTGCCTATAGTTCCTTCTTTGAGGGTCTGGAGGCTATTTACTTCAAATATCTAAATTTAGAATAAGCAGTGGCATCCTCAACTGCCTTTTCCTCTACAATACTGTATACTTAGAAAAGATCAGGGTTTCTAGCTACAAGAAAGCTGAGCTAAGAGAAACTAAAGGTACAAAAGGATAGGCAAAAGGTTCCCGTTCCTGAGTGATTCTAAAGATAATTTCTAGGCAATTAAAACACAGTAACTGTAGATTTGCCCAGACTGAGCAAGAGTGAGACCCCCATCTCTATTAAAATTATAAAAATTAGCTAGGTCTGGTGGCTGTAGTACTAGCTGGTTGGAAGGCTGAGGCAGGAAGATCACATGAGCCCAGGGGTTTGAGGTTGCAAAGAGCTATGATTACGCTATTGCACTCACTTTGGGTAATAGAGACGCTGTCTCACATAAAACAGAAAAGAACTACCCCCCCCCAAAAAAAACATGTAGATTTGTGAATAAGACCCCCACACAGGCCAGGCATGGTGGCTCAAGCCTATAATCCTAACACTCTGGGAGGCTGAGGCAGGTGGCCTGAGCAAAAGTGAGACTCTGTCTCTACTAAAAAATAGAAAAAGTAGGCAGCGCCTGTGGCTCAGTGAGTAGGGTGCCAGCCGCATATACCAAGGGTGGCAGCGGGTTTGAACCTGACCCCAGCCAAACTGCAACAAAAAATAGCCAGGCATTGTGGTGGGTGCCTGTAGTCCCAGCTGCTCGGGAGGCTGAGGCAAGAGAATTGCCTAAGCTCAAGAGCTGGAAGTTGCTGTAAGGTTGCTGTAAGCTGTGACGCCACAGCACTCTACTGAGGGCGATAAAGTGAGACTTTATCTCAAAAAAAAGAAAAAGAAAAAGAAAAGAAAAACTGAGGCAAGAGGATAGCTTGAGCCCGTGTTGCTGTGAGCTATGATGTCACCGCATTCTACCTAAGGCAAAAGCCTGAGACTCTGTCTAAAAAAAAACAAAACAAAGAAAAAAACCCACGCACATCAGTACCGAGAGAGAAAACCAATAATGCACAAAAACCAATTGTCAAAGCTATTGATAACAGTAAGCTGCCTTGATTTCACCCTCAAAAAATTCCTTTCAAGTGGAAAAGATTTTTTTTTTGAGGTAAGAGTCTCAGTTTGTTGCCCTCAGTGGAGTGCTGTGCCATCATAGTCCACAGCAACCTCAAGTGATCCTCTTGCCTCAGCCTCCCAAGTAGCTGGGATAATAGGTGCCAGCCACAACGCCCAGCTACTTTTTTTAAAGATGGGGTCTTGCTTCTTGCTCAGGCTTGTTTCTCCCGAGCTCAGGCTATCCACCCGCCTCAGCCTCCCAAAGGGCTAGGATTACAGGCATGAGCCACTGAGCCTAGCCTAGAAAGGATATTTTGCATTTCTCCGTCACTTGTTAGAGCTTAAATGTTTGTGAATCTGGTCTATAGGAAAATATTAATAGTAAAAGAGAGGCTTGGTGCCTGTGGCTCAAGCGGCTAGGGCACCAGCCACATACAACAGAGCTAGCGAGTTCGAATCCAGCCCAGACCCACCAAACAACAATGATGGCTGCAACCAAAAAATAGCCGGGCGCTGTGGTGGGCACCTGCAGTCCCAGCTACAGGTGGAGGCAGAGGCAGGAGAATCGCTTGAGCCTAGGATTTGGAGGTTGCTGTGAACCCACAGCACTCTACCCAGGGTGACAGCTTAAGGCTCTGTCTCATAAAAAAAAAAAAAATAGTAAGAGAGAATGATCATTACCCCTTAGGCTCTCAATAAATGTTTAAATGCTGATTAAAAGAAGAGCAGAAGAAAACAACTAGAATTTACAATTTTTCCCCTGTAACTTCCCTATACTAATCTCCATTTTGAAAAGATCCACCTATTTAACAAATGTTTATTATTTGTCAACTTTGTACAGGATATGGTCATAAAGGCAATGGGAACATAAGATGAATTTAAAAAATAATTATATCACTCACTCAAAAAGAGATTCCACCACCGTAACAGCACTGAAAGCTTTTAATAAGGAAGAGCTGAATAAATTCTAAAAAAAGAACTCTTAAGAATTGATTCCACCAATTAAATTTAAGTAGGTTTCATTTAACTCTTAAGGTTATGAGAAGTTCCACTGATAGTAAAATGTAAGAAGCCAGACTTAGTATCTTTGCAACCTCCTTTTAAAGATCACTGACAGCTTGAGGCTTTGTCTCAAAATAATATTAATATTTTCTGGAATTTGAGAACTAAGTCTATAGTTCATATAAAAGAATTAGACTATTCAAGGAAATATTAGAAAAAGAATAATTTTTTGCCCTTTCGAATATTAAAACATTGTAACACAATCAACAAATGTGTGGTAGCACTATACCACAGAAACTTAATGAGAACAAAAAAATCCAAAAATGAAACGAAGTATACAAATAATATATGTAAAAGGCAACACTTTAAATCAGTGGTAAAAAGTATATTCTATTTAACCTGTGGAGTTGAGAAAACTGAGTACCCATTTGGTAAAGATGAATTCAGAACAAAATAAATGGCCAAAATTAGAAAAAAAAGTTCACTATCAACAATCAAATGTTAAATTAGAACAAGATAACTATTTTGAGACAAATATGAAAATAAACTGAAAAATATTTGGAAAATGTCTATCAAGTGAGAAACCAGGTTCTACTATATGCTCAGGGGCTATATAAACTGGCTAATGATTCTGGGAAGGCATTTTGGGGGAATAAGTGTGCATTTTCCTTTGACCCAGAATGTCATATCTATAAATGCAGCCTAAAACTTAAAGGTATACACAAAATACTCGATTACAAGGAAGTTGATTCTCAGAGGATTTTTAAAATAACGGCAAAAGATTAGAAATAATCTAGATGTCCAACAATAATGAGCTAAATAAATGAATGTCCAAGATAAAAATATTTAACCTTTACAAAGCATGCTATGTTTACAACATGCTGTTAATGGAAAAACAGACAATAAAAACTAGGTAAAGTAAAGCATTAAGTTCACACACATACACACTTAAGACAGTTGATTCTCATTAACTGCCTCAGTTGTGTTCTATAAAGTCTCCATGAAAACTGAATTAGAGAACACGAAACCACTGTTCTTAGGTGCAATATGGAGTTAGTTTCCTTCCAGCCTAATCTTCTCCTCAATTGACCAATACATAATCTTGTTTTATGTGTGTTTCTGTTCAGATACCTTCTTCGATATATAGCCGATTCATTAACCCTGGACTCATGGCAAACAGCACTATAACTCATGCCTGAAGGGAATTCATCTTAAAATATGTATTTTCTCCATAAGGCACATCACGGCCGTCTTAAACTTCGGAACATAAGACAGCACTTCAACATTATGTTTGGGGGCCATTTTAAACAGCAAAATCACCAACAAAAGTCACCAAAATGTGAAAAATGTGCCATTAAACAGAACTTGAAAAGGACACTTTTTTACAGTACGAGAGCTGGAACAAGAAGGTAGAACATTGTCTTAATTGGCAACATAATCTAAATGTCACTCATTTTCCCCCCACTCTGCACATGTCTGCAAAAGATCACAAATGATCCTCATTATTTGTAGATTCTGTATCTGCAAATTCATCTATAATCCCTAAATCAATACTCATGGTGTTTTCACAATGACTCACAAACATGCTCATGTGTACCTTTTTAAAGAAAAGTAATACTACCATTGTGCTTAACTCCAACACAACATGGGAACAGTGAAAACAAAATAATGGCAAAAGATTTGCCATTTCTGCTTTGGAATCAGACAAAACCTGGGTTTAAATTCTAACTCTATCAATTGTATCTGAGACAAATTACTTACATTAATATTTGCGTGTAAGTCTCAGCCTCCTTATATATATAGTCAGGGTTAAGTAAAACTCCCTTCATAGGTGATAGTAAATACTACATATTAGACAAGTCAATGTATCATATTTAAAACTTTAAAAAGGTGGAGAACACCACAAAAACATTGATTGCTTACACACACGTTTTTACCAATCTTTTACACAGTAATTTATCTCCAAGGGAAAGAAGCAATTTTTTTCCCAGACAAAGAACAGTTTTGTTCCTGCCCACAGACAATGAATCAGGACACTAGCAATAATACTGGGATGGCCATAGGCACCCAAGCAAACAAGATATTCCACTGAAGAAGTTATGTACCCTGTAGTTTACTTGTTATTATTTCTGGAGTCTACTTAACAGATTCCTTTAGAAGACACTTGGCTCTGACTCATCCTCCCTTAGCCACATGCTCTCCTTGTTCATAAATGCAAAGTCAGCTGCTCAACTGCCAGATAATTACTACAGACAGTCATTCAATCTCTTTTGCCTCTGAATCATAATTGGGTTGCATGCACATAGATATAAAAATAGCTTTTTCTATAGTGATTTAATATAATTTGTTAATCTACTTCTTACACTTCAAAAGAGAAATCATAAAATAGAAAACTACGGAATGTGTCTGGAACTTAATAGATTGTGTGTATGTATACAAGTATAAATATATGTTCAATAATGAATGTGTTATCCAAACTCAGACTTCTGTTAAGAATGAATGAGACCTGGCTTGGAGCCTGTAGCGCAGTGGTTAGGGCACTGGCCACATGCACTGGGGTTGGTGGGTTTGAATCCGGCCTGGGCCTGCTAAACAACGACAACAACAACAAATGGTTGGGTGTTCGTTCGCCTGTAGTCCCAGCTACTCAGGAGGCTGAGGCAAGAGAATCGCCTAAGCCCAGTAGTTGGAGGTTGCTATGAGCTGTATGATGCCACAACACTCTACCGAGGGCAGTAAAGTGAGACTCTGTCTCTACAAAAAAAAAAAAAAAAAAATAGCTGGGTGTTGTGTTGTGGCAGGTGCCTATAGTCCCACCTACTCGGGAGGCTGAGGCAAAACAATTACTTAAGCCCAAGAGTTTGAGGTTGCTGTGACACTATAGCACTCCACCCAGGGCAACATAGGGAAACTCTGTCTAAAAAAAAAAAAAAAAAAAAGGAATGAATGAAACCTTATGTCACTAATATGCTATCTGTTTCAATTTGGTTTCACTGTATTTTTCTTTTCCTAAATGAAAATCTGAGACAAGATAAATTCTGACTTTTATGCTTCAACTGCAGACCCTTGTTTCCTCTGAAGCTATATAAGGCAGTAAAAATCTCTCAATTACATCCTGGGATAAAAATACCGCACCCAATAAACAAGAATAGATGCTACCAAAAGGGAACATTAAAGAATGAAAAAGAGCTGGAAGAAAATACATGATAGTTGATATTATGACTCAGTAAGATAAAGCAGAGGAAATCTTCCAAAAGGCAGACCAAAGACAGAAAAGATTAACAGGATCACTGTTAGTCTAGGAGAGTGATTTTCAAACTCTACGCCGCAAGAAGTTTTAAAGATTAATTAAATTATTTTTGAAAGAAGTTTATGGCGGCATCCATAGTTCATAGTTAGGGCGCCGGCCACATACACCTAGGGTGGCAGGTTCGAACCTGGCCTGGCCCAACTAAACAACAATGACAACTGCAAAAAGAAAATAGCCAGGGGTTGTGGTGGGCACCTGTAGTCCCAGCTACTTGGAAGGCTGAGGCAAGAGAATCACTTAAGCCCAAGAGTTTGAGGTTGCTGTGAGCTGTGATGCCAGGGCACTTTGAGGGTGACATAAGACTCTGTCTCAAATAAAAAAAAAAAAGTGGCTCAGCGCCTGTGGCTCAATAGGCTAAGGCGCCAGCCACGTACACCTGAGCTGGCGGGTTCGAATCCAGCCAGGGCCCTCCAAACAACAATGGCAGCTGCAACTAAAAAATGGCCTGGCGTTGTGGCGGGCGCCTGTAGTCCCAGCTACTTGGGAGGTGGAGGCAGGAGACTAGCTTGAGCCCAGAAGTTGGAGGTTGCTGTGAGCTGTGATGCCATAGCACTCTCTCCAAGGTGACAGCTTGAGGCTCTGTCTCAAAAAAAAAAAAAAGAGTTCAAAGCACAATAAGCATATTCTTTTTTTAATTCTTTTTTTTGATCAACATAATTTAAGTATGCCAGGAAGTTAAAACTATAGGTTCAAGTGTGCCTTGAGATAAAAAAGGTTGAAAAACACTGGGGCCTAACATCCAAATAGTGGGTGTTCCAAAAAGAGAACAGAGAAAACACAAGAAAATTTCCTTATGAAGGACTTAGGAACCAAGTTTGACAGCAGTATACTAGATGCAGAGGACCAGACAATCAGTCTAGATTACAGAGACAGACATTTGAGGTTGGTCATCACTAAGATCCTTTTTTTAGAGACAGAGTCTTGCTCTGTTTCCCAGAGTGAAGTGTAGCAGCACAATCATACCTCATTGCAGCCTCCAACTCCCAGGCTCAAGCAATCCAACTGTCCTGGTCTCCCAAAGTGCTAGAAAAGATCCTTCTTTTTCACTTGAGAATAGAATGCTCACATAAGCCTGCCCCATTGCTAGGACCAGCTAAGGACACTCATTCCAGCTCACAGAGGTGATCTGATCTGACCTACTCCTGTGAAAAGGAGTTAACTCATGGTGAGCTTAGAAGCAGAAAATACTGAATGAGTCACACCCTTTCACCATATTTCCTCCAGATCTCTAGCACACTGTGAACACTGATTTACACTGTTCCAGACACCCCACTCCAGTGTGAGCTCGAGGTTTTCCAGAATTCATGAATGACTGCTCGTGAACTTCTCCAGAGGAACTCTTAAAAAATCCACAGGGAAGGGTGGCGCCTGTGGCTCAGTAAGTAGGCCAGCCCCATATACCAAGGGTGGCGGGTTGAAACCCAGCTCGGGCCAAACTGCAACAAAAAATAGTCGAGCATTGTGGCGGTTGCCTGTAGTCCCAGCTACTCAGGAGGCTGAGACAAGAGAATCACCTAAGCCCAAGAACTGGAGGTTGCTGTGAGCTGTGACACCACGGCATTCTACTGAGGGTAGCAAAGTAAGACTCTGTCTCTTAAAAAAAAAAAAAAATCCACAAGAAAGCTGAATCAAGACTTGATTCTGAGATTCTGTTCAGCTTAGGTAGCTTCATCTTAAAGTGACATCATAGTCCTTTATTTACACAGCCATGAGATTTGTACTTAGACTATTTTCATTTTTTCAAAACTACACAATTTGTTATTTAGAGATGTGTGAGTACGCCAGGCACTGTGCATCATGCCTATATCCCAGCACTTTGGGAGGCTGATGCAGGAGGAACACCTGAGGCTAGGAGTTCAAGACCAGCCTGGGCAATGCAGTGAGACCCCATCTCTCAAAAAAATAAAAATTAGGTGCCAGGTGCGGTGGTGGCTCATGCCTGTAATATAAGCACTCTGGGAGGCCGAGGCAGATGGATAATCTGAGCTAAGGAGTTTGAGACCAGCCTGAGCAAGAGCTAGATCCCATTTCTACTAAAAATAGAAAAACCAGCTGGGCATGGTGGTATAGGCCTATAGTCCCAGCTACTCAGGAGGCTAAAGCAAGAGGATCACTCAAACCCATGAGTTTAAGGTTGCTATGAGCTATGATGCCACAGTATTCTACCCAGGGTGACAGAGTGAGACTCTGTCTCAAAAAAAAAAAATTAGCTGGGCATGGTGGTGTACACCTGTAGTCCCAGCTACTGGGGTTGCTGAGGCAAGAGGATCACTTGAGTTCAGGGATTCAAGGCTGCAGTGAGCTATGACTGCTCCACTTCCCTGCACTCCAGGGCCTGGGTGACAGAGTAAGATCCTGACTCAAAAAAAAAAGGGGAGGGAGGAGAGATGCATAGGAAATAAAACAGTAAAGAAAAGCAAGGGAATAAATATATAAAATAGTGATTAATTTGGGCGGTGCCTGTGGCTCACTGAGTAGGGCGCCAGCCCCACATACTGAAGGTAGCAGGTTTAAACCTGGCCTCGGCCAAACTGCAAAAAACAGAAAAATAGCTGGGCATTGTGGCGGGCGCCTATAGTCCCAGCTACTCGGGAGGCTGAGGCAAGAGAATGCCTAAGCCCAGAAGATGGAGGTTGCTGTGAGCTGTGTGATGCTACTGCACTCTACCCAGGGCGATAAAGTGAGACTGTCTCTACAAAAAAAAAAAAAAAAGTGATTAATTAAAAAATGTTACTTAACCCAACATATCTAAAATATTATTTCAACAGGCAATCAATATAAAAGTTACTGCCATAGGCTCTGCGCCTGTGGCTCAACAGGCTAAGGCACCAGCCACATATACCTGAGCTGGCAGGTTCAAATTCAGCCCAGGCCCGCCAAACAACAATGATAGCTGCAACCAAAAAAAAAAAAAAAAAAAATAACCGGGCATTGTGGCGGGCGCCTGTAGTCCCAGCTACTTGGGAGGCGGAGGCAGGAGACTCGCTTGAGCCCAGGAATTGCAGGTTGCTGTGAGCTGTGATGCCACAGCACTCTATTCAGGGTGACAGCTTGAGGCTCTGTCTCAAAAAAAAAAAAGTTACTGCCATATCTTACACTATTTGTGAGGTTTTCGTCTACATTTCAAAATCTGATTTGCAGGGCAGTGCCTGTGGCTTAGTGAGTAGGGCGCCGGCCCCATATACCAAGGGTGGTGGGTTCAAACCCGGCCCGGGCCGAACTACAACAAAAAAATGGCCAGGTGTTGTGGCGGGCACCTGTAGTCCTAGTTACTCAGGAGGCTGAAACAAGAGAATGGCCTAAGCCCCGGCGCTGGAGGTTGCTGTGAGCCATGAAGCCATGGCACTCTACCAAGGGCGACAAAGTGAGACTCTGTCTCTAAAAAAAAAAAAAAAAAAATCTGATTTGCATTTTTTCACATAATCACACTGTTAATTCAGACCAGCCGTATTTCAGGTGTTTGACAGCCATATGTAGCTAGGGGCTACCATACTGGACATCACAGTTCTAATGTACTAGTAATGTTATTTAAGTATCATGTGCTTACATGTTTTATTATTCCTAAAACTTAAAAAATTTTTTGAAACACAGTCTTACTGTTACCTTGGGTAGAGTGGTGTGGCATCATAACTTACAGCAACTTCAAATTCTTGGGCTAGACCAATCCTCCTGCCTCAGCCTTCTAAGTAGGACTGCAGGCATAAACCACCACACCTAGCTAGTTTTTCTTTTTTTAGTAGAGATGTCTCGCTCTTGCTCAGGCTGGTCTCAAACTCGTGAGCTCAAGCAACTTAAATATTTCATCTATTCTTCTATTTGTAATATATAATTAATGAATGAAAAATGACTTAGCAGAATTTTTTAACATAAAAATACATGAAATACAACAGTCTCTTCTCCTAAATCCATGGTTTTGCTTTCTGCAGTTTCAGTTACCCACAGTCAACCATGGTCCAAAAATACTAAATGGAAAAATTCCAGAACCAAACAATTCCTAAGTTTTAAATTGCATACCAATCTCTCTTGGTCCCATTCTGTCCCTCCAAGAACATGAATCATCCCTTTGGCCAGGGTATCCATGCTGCATATGCTACCCATATATTAGTCACTTAGTAGCCATCTTGCTATAAGATCAACTGTTTTAGTATTGCAGTGCTTATGTTCAAATAACCTTTATTTTATTTTTATCACGGTAAATTGCTTGAATTATTCTACTTTATATTATTAATTGTTCATCACCTAATTTATAAATTAAACTTTATAGGCTAGGCGTGGTGGCTCAAACCTGTAATCCCAGCACTCTGGGAAGCTCAGGCAGGTGGACTGCTTAAGCTCATGAGTTCGAGACCAGCCTGAGGAAGAGCAAGACCCCCATCTCTACTAAAAAATAATGAAAAAACAGAGGCAAGAGGATCCCTTAAGTCTTAGAATTCAAGGTTGCTGTGAGCTATGATGCCACAGTACTCTACCCAGGGTGACAGAGTAAAACTCTGTCTCAATAAACCCCCCCAAAATAAACACCCCTCAAATTAAACTTTAAAATATGTATAGTAAATTGAATCATTTATACTAAACATCATTTTTCAAAAGACTACTTCACCTTCTAGGAATACTCCTGGTCCACCATCTGAAACAGCCATTCCTTCTGTGAGCAATCTTAGAAGATGCTGTGTACCAGTTATACCCATACTCTCAGATATACATAGCTTTGTTAAGCAGAAAACATTTTTTGGCCTAACCTAAGTTTGGTAATTTGTAATATGATTAATATTCTTATAAAAAAATTTTCTTCATGAAGTTATATTTAAAATATCTAGGTTCAGTGCTCGTAGCTCAATAGTTAGGGCGCTGGCCACATACACTGAGGCTGGCAGGTTCGAACCTGGCCCAGGCCTGCTAAACATCAACGATAATTGCAACAAAAAAATAGCCAGGCATTGTGGCGGGTATCTGTAGTCCCAGCTACTTGGGAGGCTGAGGCAAAAGAATTGCTTAAGCCCAAGAGCTGGAGGTTGCTGGGAGCTGTGACGCCATGGCACTCTACCGAGGGTGACATAGTGAGACTCTGTCTCAAAAAAAAAAAAAAAAAAAAAATCTAGTGGCTTTCTCACTATATAAAAAAGTAATGTTCCAATAGCCTAAATATCACAAACTACCATAAGTTTGAACACTGAGACCTCAATTGCTATTTTTGGCCTTTCTCCATCTCAATGAGTCTATTTTAAACTCACTTTGCTTAAAGAAGCCCTATACTATGTCAGAACAGCTCCCTTCATTCCTTAACTCTTTCTAACACTTTTTTCACTCAGGTTTAACCAGTATTGCCATCTTATACTGTGTATAAGAATAGGAAAGAAAAATGTAAATGAAGAAATTAAAATTGAGAGAGATTAAATAGCCCACTTGCAGGTCACACAGATGGTAAGCAATAAAAACCACATCCAGAACTCTTGACTCAATACGTTTACCTTAACCACAGCTACATTTGCAAATTCTATCTTTAACGTTTTCTAAATATTGCAGGGTATGTTAAAATAGAGTATGTACTCCCTTTAAGAATATATGAAGACTGGATAGTCAATTTTATGATTAAAAATTCACAGCATCTATACTCCTTACCAGTAGTGCCCAAGTTACAAACATCTGACTAACATACGACTTGCATAGGTGTGAGCCACTGCACCTGGCACTTAAAATGTATTTTTAAAAACCTGATTACTTTCACTGAACGGTCAAAACCCAAGTGCTAGAAAGCATCTTCATATTATAGTTTAATTGAAATACTTAAAATCTAAATGTGACAAGTTATAAAGTTGCCTCAATTTCTCTTGGGGAAAATCACATTCCAAAGCTTTACCACAGATATCTTTTACTTGGAATGTCTGGGCTATCTAAAAAGGGTAAGAACTTGTTGAGCTTAAATAAGGATTTCTCTAAACTAATCTAGGAGTACTGTAAATTCTGCCAAATTGTCAATGGTATATAAACAGACACAATATTTATTTTGGGACAAAGATCATTCAGACAAGCAACCAAAAGTTTTCAGGAGAAGCAGAGTCACCAACAGCCATTTAAATTAAGATTCTGATCTGGGTCCGGTGGCTCATCCCCGTAATCCTGGCAATCTGGGAGGCCGAGGTGGGAGGATCACTTGAGTTCAGGAGTTCAACACCAGCCTGAGCAAGAGTGAAACCCCCATCTCTACTAAATATAGAAAAACTAGCTGGGTGTGGTAGTGCAGGCCTCAGTCAAGAGACTGAGCCAAGAGGATTGCTTGAGCCCAAGGAGTTTGAGGTTGCTGTAAGCTTTGATGACACCACGGCACTCTACTCAGGAATAATAGAATCTCAAAAACAGAGTCTTGTCCTCATTCATCAAATCAAATGCTATTAAACTTTGCTTTGCTATTTTATGCTCATAAAAGTGAATGATAAAAATATTTTTATTTTAATTATCATTAGTCCAGAAAGGAAAAAATAAAATGTAAACTAACATAAAAATTTTAAAAAGTACTTACTCAAATGATATACACTTTATAACTACTTTTCAACATCTGATATTAATGTTATTTGACTATCAATTAAAATCATAAGTTACAAACAGGAATGCAGCAACCATTAAAAAAAAAAAGTTTGGCTCGGCGCCTGTGGCTCAACGGGCTAAGGCGCCAGCCACATACACATGAGCTGGCGGGTTCGAATGCAGCCCGGGCCCGCCAAACAACAATGACAGCTGCAACCAAAAAATGGCCGGGCATTGTAGCGGGCGCCTGTAGTCCCAGCTACTTGAGAGGCGGAGGCAAGAGACTCACTCGCTTGAGCCCAGGAATTGGAGGTTGCCGTGAGCAGTGATGCCACAGCACTCTATCCAGAGTGACAGCTTGAGGCTCTGTCTCAAAAAAAAAAAAAAAGTTTAACCTTGCCAGGCATGGTGGCTCACTCCTATAATCCTAGCACACTGGGAGGCTGAGGTAGGTGGACTGACTGAGCTCACAGATTCTAGACCAGCCTGGGCAAAAGCGAGACCCTGTCTCTAAAAATAGCTGGGTGTTGTGGCAAGTGCCTATAGTCCCAGCTACTCAGGCAGCTGAAACAAGAGAATCACTTGAGGCTCGGCACCCATAGCTCAGTGAGTAGGGCTCTGGCCACATATACCAAAGGTGGTAGGTTTGAGCCCGGCCCAGGCCTGCTAAACAACAATGACAACAACAACAACAAAAAAAAAAATAGCTAGGCATTGTGGTGGGCACCTGTAGTCCCAGCTACTCAGGAGGCTGAGGCAAGAGAATGGCTTAAGGCCAAGAGTTTGAGGTTGCTGTGAGCTGTGATGCCACATCACTCTACCAAGGGCGACATAGTAAGACTCTGTCTAAATAAATAAATAAATAAATAATTACTTGACTCTGTCTCTATAAATAAAAAGAGAATCACTTGAGCCCAAGTGTTTTAGGTTGCTGTGAGCTCTGATGCCACAGCACTCTACCGAGGACAACAAAGTGAGACTCTGCCTCAAAAAAAAGAAAAAATAGTTTAATCTCTCTCTGTGGTCAATGTAGTAAAACCAGAAAGCATATTTAATTTCCATAGAAAAAATGATGGACAAACATTAGCACTATAAAACTCAGTTTTTCAATTAGTGAAATATTTTTCATATGCTTTATCTTTTTTTTTTTTTTCATATGCTTTATCTTTACATTGACAAACAGGGATCATATAGTAAGCATATAAATCCCAATGAAGCTTTGAAATAAGAATACACACAAAACCCAGGAATTTGATTACTCAAAACTATTCATTTATGGTCAACCATAATCACCTGCACTTATTTGAAATAAAAATTGGAAATAAGTCCTAAAAGGAAAGATCAAAGGAATGAGAGTCGCTTAGTCTGTAAAATTTTAACACTTAAGGATGATTTAAATTCTGATCAGTTACCTTTTCCTTGTTTAAAAAAGAATTAAGACTCTGGGAGGCTGAGGCAGGTGGACTGCTTGAGCTCATGAGTTCGACACCAGCCTGAGCCAGAGCAAGACCTCATCTCTAAAAAGAGCCGGGCGCTATGGCAGGTGCCTATTGTCCCAGTTACTCAGGAGGCTTAGGCAAGAGAATTAAGTAAGTAAGCCCAAGAGTTTGAGGTTGTTGTGAGCCATGACTCCATGGCACTCTTCTGAGGGTGACAAAGTGAGACACTGTCTCAAAATAAATAAACAAATAAATAAGAATTAAGAGTATTTTAGCTGGCAGGATTTATAACACACTAATACAGACCATTTGTAAAGATGTGGTGTTCCAATATTGTTCAACTATTTAAAGTGAGGCTTAATGAAGTAGGCATGCTACAGCACTAAAAAACTCCCATTAATCAGTTAGCTATAATTTCACCCTACAAAACCATCAAATAGCCTAATTTGGGATAGCAGTTTACAATTTCAAAGACATTTTTACACATTCTAGTACCTCCTTTAATCCTGACATGAGGTACATAAATAGGGCATGTATTCTGATTATCATTTACAGTTAAGGAAAATAGTTATGATTGTCTTGACTCAAATTCAGAGCTTTTTACTATACTGTATTATTTTAAATCTCTTTTGAAGAAGATCCTTATTAAGAGCCAATGCAGACAGCTCACTAGACAGCTTGGTGCAAAAGTTTCAAATATACTTGAAGGACCGATTATAAAATTCTGTGCTCAGACTTTATTTTACATAAAGTACCTATTTATGGTCAGTCACCATTAAGAGAACTCCCTTATTGAAGACTCTTAAGTTTGAAAATACTCCTACAGCTATATAAGCAAAAGAATGACTAAAAGAACTGATTTCTATGAGCCCATTTTCTTAAATCATAAAATCAGACTTCAAGTATAAGAGAATATGGAAGATTTGGTTTCCATTGTAATAGAATTCTACTATTTCCTGAATTCACTAAATTTAATTGAGTATCATTGTGGCTGGCCTCCAAGATGGCCCCAATGATCCCAGCCTCCTGGTATTCACACCTATGTGCAATCCCCCCTTGGGTAACTCCCCTGTAAGTGTGGGCTACACTTAGCGAGTAGCTTCTAATCAATGGAAAAAGACACAAGTGACTCACAGAACAAGTCTTAAAAAGCATGGTGACTTCGTTCTTTTTCTCTCTATGGAGAAGTACACATGACTAGGAACTGATGCCACCTCACATGAGTGAATTTAGAGCTTAAAAGTGGATCCTTCAGATCTAGTCAAGAGATTGCACAACCCCAGCCAACAGCTTGACCCCAGCCAACAGCTTGACCGCAGCCTCATGAGAAACCTTGAGCCAGAATCACCTAGCCAAGCCACTCCCGGATTCCTATAAAAGGGCACAAAGAGGCTCAGCGCCAGGAGTTGGAGGTTGCTGTGAGCTATGATGCCATTCCACTCTACCTAGGGTGACAGCTTGAGGCTCTGACTCAAAAAACAAAAAAGAGGCACAAAGAAACTTAGGGGGTGACTGAAACATTATGTTGACTATGTGCATGTATACATTTGTTAAAACTCATATCATATAATTTTTATTGTATATAAATTATACTAAAATTATACTAAAATAGTAACTAATTCTCACATAAATTGGATTCAATTTTGACCAAAGTCCATTACTTAAATATTAATTTTTAATTCAACCTGTCAATATGTTGTTTAGGATATTGCATCCTCATTTATAAGTGTTAATATGTTTGTAATTTCCCTTTACAACAATATATTTTCTCCAATCTCAATATCAGGTGTACCCTGATCAACTAGAATGATTTTGAAATATTTCCTCTTTTTCTATTATCTGTTAAGATTTGGCATGATCCATTTTTTGAAACTCTTTTACTTTTATTTATGTAATATTAGTTGTCTATTTTTTGAGCTTTGGAAAAACAATATATGAAGTTAACTGATGACTTCATACTAAGCCTCAGAATCAAAGCATTCTATAAGAGACATACTCTTATTTGACTATGTGAATGTTACTTTCTTGGCATTATTATTATTAATATTGCTTAATATTTTGATGCAGTAATTGTCTGTTTTCTTTTCTGAATGTATTTATCTTCCTTCATTCTTTACGTGGTTTTTGTTTCTAGTCCTTATCTTAAACACTGTTGTTGTTATTAAATTTTAAACCTTTTAAATTCTGTGAAGGCAAAGAGTGGAAACCTAATTAATACATGTATTTGTAAAAATAAAAAAAAAATTATACTAAAATTGATTTTTTTAAAAAGACCTTTGAACTCCTGACATAAGCAGATGAACTGTCACTTAAAAAGCAGACCCATAAATTAGGAGTTAAGAATGGGTGGTAAGGAAATAGAAGCTATAATAACAAGGGACCACCACAAACTCACATACCCTAAACTTACCTAACCTGCTCCTCAAAATTGCTCCATCCACAGCTTTTCCCGTCTCAGATGACAGCAACCCCATATTTCCAGTTGCTACAGCCAAAACATTGTAGTTATTTATTTATTTTTTTTTGTAGAGACAGAGTCTCACTTTATTGCCTTCGGGAGAGTGCCGTGGCATCACACAGCTCATAGCAACCTCCAACTCCTGGGCTTAGGTGATTCTCTTGCCTCAGCCTCCCCAGTAGCTGGGATTACAGGCACCCCCCACAACTGCCAGCTATTTTGTTGTTGTTGTTGCAGTTTGGCCAGGGCCAGGTTTAAACCCGCCACCCTCGGTATATGGGGCCGGCGCCCTACTCACTGAGCCACAGGCGCCACCTGTTGGAGTCATTCTTAACTCCTCTTTCTCACACACTACCTCCCATCCATAAGCAAATTCTGTTGGCTCTATCTCAAAATACATCCAGAATTGTGACTGCTTCTCACTACCTCTACTGCTACCACCCTAGTCTCTTGCCAAGATTACAATAGCCTGTTCATTCTTGCCCTCTATGGTCTACTATTCACCCAACTGTTAAAGAGAACCTGTCAAAGCCTAACATATTATTCATCTGCCCCCAAACTTAAAACTAGTCCCCATTTCACTCAGAATAAAAGTCCATGTTGTTAAAATGGCTTACCATGGTCACATGAACTGGCTCCTTGTTATCTCCCTGAATTTACTACTCCCGTCCTTTCCCAGTTTACTCCAGCTACAAAGGTCGCTTGCTGTTCATCAAACACAAGGTGGCAGCTCCCACACTGAGGGCATTACTGTGGCTGTTTCCCCTGTATAGAACATCTTTCCCCTCAGATACTGCATGACTCATCATTCTCTAGCCTCCTTCAGGTCTTTGTTCAGACATGACCTTCTCTACCCAGAGTACCCCATTTAAAACTATAGACCAGGTGCAATGGCTCACGCTGTAATAGTAGCACTTTAGAAGGCCGAGGTAGGAGAACTGCTTCAGGCCAGGAGTTTGAGACTAGCCTGGGCAATATAGCAAGATTTCATCTCTATTAAAAAATGAAGAAAAAAGGCATAAGGCATAGTAGACTGCCTGTAGTCCCAGCTACTCAGGAGATTGTGACAGGAGGATCACTTGAGCCCAGAAGGTCAAGGTGGCAGTAAGCTATGATCCTGGGTGACCGAGTAATCCTACATTAAATAACAAAAAAAAAAAATCTGCAAACATTCCTGTTCATTGATCACCCTTAATCTACAACTACTTTTCCTTTTTTTCCACAGCTATTATCCCTTTGTAACATACTATATTAACTTATTATGTGTATTATCTGCTCCTACACTTACCCCATAAAACAACTTGTAGGACAGGATCTTTGTTTTGTGCACTGATGTATCTTAAGTGCCTAGTACAATGTTCAGTACACATAAAAGGTATTGAATGAAGATCCCTGAATGACCACAGTTCACTGTAAGTCCTGGGCTCAAGGGATCCTCCCATTTAGCCTATGAGTAGGTAGGACTACCCATCACCATACCAATCTAATTTTTAAAACACTTTTCTTGGACTGAGTGAGGTGGCTCACACCTGTAATCCTAGCACTCTGGGAAGCGAAGGTGGGAGAATTGCCTGAGCTCAGGAGTTCTAGACCAGCCTGAGTAAA
>CAUYRH010071032.1:0-71741 GCA_963574655.1 Perodicticus potto | reverse complement strand
TTAATGTGAAAGGTTATTTATTTACACATTATGTAATTACTGATAAGGTAATTTTTTGTTTTGCAGTTTTTGGCTGGGGCTGGGTTCGAACCCGCCACCTCTGGCATATGGAGCCAGTGCCCTACTACTTTGAGCCACAGGCGCTGCCCTGATAAGGTAATACTTTTGTCTGCTCTTTTGCTATTTTTTTTTTAAAACAAGTGAACAGTTTATTAAGAATTAAACAAAGGTATGATGTGATACAGTACAAGCAAGACACTAAAGGTAGGTATAATAGTACTACTCACACAAAAACTTAAATTTCACCTCAAAAAAAATCACAAGACAAAAGAGAAAGTGATTTCACTGTTATAAGATAAGATATTTCATGCAAAATATTAACTCCGCCCCCCCCAAAGCCCAACCTCCCAACAAACAAAAGGCTATCTGGGAATACTGCTATGCTAACATATTAACCACAGTATAATCATTCATAAGAAAACAGTAATTAAGTGATGAATTGAATTAAATAACAAAGTTCAAACCGTCATAAACTCATAGGCCACAATGATTTTACAAAACAAGCAATTCCAGAAATCTTAAACTCTTTTGCTATTTTTTAAATGTCTTGTCTGTTTTGCTTTTGTATTCCTTCATTACTACTTTGCTTTGTATTAAATAGTCTTTTTTCCTTAAAGTATCATTTTGATGCTCATGTTGTTTCTTCATGAGCCATTTTCTTTGTGGTTTCCCCGAGGATTGAAATTAATACCTTAATTTAAAACAGTCTAGTTTAGATAAACAATAGCTTAATTTCAGCAGGATTAAAAACTGTAGTCCAACATGGTTCCATTTCCTTCCCTCTCCTTCGTGCAATTTTTACCATACATTTTTTTATCTTTGTACATTTAAAGCAATCAACCCATTTGTATAATTATTGCTTTGTGCAGTTAACTTATAAATCACACACAAAAGAAATAAATTTATGCCATCCTTTATAATTATCTGTGTAGTTACCTTTACCAATGCAATTTTATTTCTTTATCTGATTAGTGCTACGGTCTAGTGTTCTTTCATTTCAGCGTGAAGGGCTGTCTTTAGTATTTCATGTAAAGAAATGCTAGGGAAGTATTCTCTGGAAGTTTTTGGTTATTTAGTAACATCTTAATTTTATTTTATTTTTGAAAGATAATCTTGCTAGACATAAAATTCTCAGTCGATAGTCTTTAATTTCAAGTATAGTGATTATGTCACCCTACTGTCTTTTGCCACTATTGTTTCTGGTAAGAAATCAACTATTAATCTTATTAAAGATCTCTTGTACATGGTGAGGTGGTTCTCTTGTGAAACTTTCAAGAATATCTCTTTGTTTTTATCTTTTGCCAGGTTGACTGTGATGTGGAGGTGTGTATGTATCTCTTTGAATTTATCCTACTTGTGCTTGGTTGAGATGTGTAATGTTTTTTCATTAAATCTGAAAAGTTTTCAGCCATCATTTTAAAATATAATCTTCCTCCTTCTCTCTTCTACTTTTGGGACTCTCATTATAAAGACGTTCATCTACTTTATGGTGTCCCACAAATCCATTAAGCTCTGTTCATTTTTCTTCATTCTTTTTTTCTTTTCTTCACATTGTATAATCTCAATTAACTTATTTCAAGTTCATTGATTATTTCTTCTGCCAGCTAAAATATTCTTCTATGTGAGCTCAAATGGATTCTAATGGATTTTTAAAAATTCAGTCTACTTTCCAACTTCAGAATTTCTACTTGGTTCTTTTTTATTATAATGCCCATCTCTCATTAATAGAGCAGCAATCATATTTGGTCATCCCACAGCCTGTTTGGTGAGACATTGTTTTCATACTTTCCTTTATTTCTTTAAACATTATTTCCTCTAGTTCTTTAAATATAGTTAAAATCTTTTTCTAGTAAGTTCAACATCTGGGCTGCCTCAGGAACAACAGCCGTTCCTTGTTCTCTTTTTATCTTAGGCCATGCTTTGTGCCTTCTTTTTGTGCCACTTAATTTTTGTTGAAAACTGGACATTTACATTAAAATAGCATGGTAACTTTGGTAATCAAATTCCCTCACTCTACCCAGGTTTAGTATTATTGTAATTGTTTGTTGTAGTTGTTTCTGGTGTTTATTTGTCTAGTAAATTTTCTAGGCTAATTCTGTAAGTCTGCATTCTCTGTAGTTTACAGCCACTGAAATCTCTGCTTGGTTGGCTTTGTGATAAGCTAATGATTGGAATGAAAAAAGGTTTAAATCAGTAAGTATCCCTTGGCCAAAAGGTTCTGTGTTTTTGTTGTCTCATACCTTCTAAGTCCTGGGAATGGACAACACCACCTTCTTGCAAAGAGTCTGAAGGTCAGTTAGAGGGATAGATTAGGACCCTGCATATGGCAGTGGTCAGAACTGTAGTGGAGATTTTCAAAGGCCCTATTGGTACGTCATTTATCACATTTTCATTTTGAGTATTATGGCCAGCCTCTTGTTTGCCCCAAATAGTACACTGTCTCAGACAACTGCAATATTAAAAACCTGCCCTTGTTTATTTTCAAAAATGTCCTGAGAGTAGACCCTTTCCACAGAGTGAGCTCTGGTCAGATCAAATAAAGATAAATTCTACAAATTAGGCTTTCCCCAACCTTTTCCAGATAGGTCAAATAGTAACAATTTTCTTAGGCAAAACCAATTTTGCTCCACCAATGGTTAGTTTTCAAGGTTATTATGGGGCTATGGAGAAAGTTGTGAAAATGAGGCAAGTGAAAGTTCAATAAAACTCTCTATTCTTATAAGGATTCAGCATGTTTTCCTTTTGTTTCAACACATACTCATTTGATTATTGTAAGGCTTTTGTTAATTTCTACAATTCCAGAAATGTGACTTTAAGCATATTTGTTGTTAGTGTCATTATCGCTTTTAGGGAGGAGTAGATTTCAGTATGTCCTTATTCTGCCATCCTGGAAGTGCTCCTTATGTACAGAAAGTTTAACTGTCTTTGAAGAGTTCTAACCAGAGGAATGACAATGAAATTTGTTTCAGATTAATTATTCTGCCAGCTTTTGAAAGATGGGGTGCGATTGAAAGAGTTAGACACGTGGCCAGGCTTGGCAGTCATTTAGGTAATGAGTGACGAGGACTTGAATAAAGCCTGTTGCTAATGAACACTGTCTTTCTAAGTAACCAGGGATAAAGGATTAACAAAAGACTTTCTCCTACTACATGAGAATTTGATCTCCATTTAGTTGTCTTGCCCTATTATCCAATAAAGATAAGAATGTCAACTGTGTCAGTAGGTAATGTTTCTTATGGTAAAAATTTTCCCTAAATGATAAATGACACCTGGCATCCGAATCATCACCTGGCTAGGTCAATGAGGTAGCTCTCCCTTTAAAGAAAAGAAATGCCTGGTGCTATGTTGCTGGCAAGCTCTGGGCTCCTTTTGTATTATTTCTAAGTAAATCTGATGCCATTTGTGGCTTAGGATGGTTTTGAGAGTGTTCATGTTTAGTGACCTTAATAAGACACCATGGCAGGATTTGCAGAGACCTTGTGATATGTTGTGACATGTATGTAACTGGGTGTAGTCTATCTTCTTACCTCCTGGTCTGGAACTTGTGCAACAGCAATATTTGCAGCTTGCTGTGGACCACGTTTTAATTTCCACGCCAACCTAACTTACCTTTCGAATGTGTATAATAAATAACATTGTTTTTATTACAATCTATTCTGGAGATTGGTAAGAATGTAATCCTGAATTTGTATATTAGTGAAAATCCATTATATCTGATGATCTTTTGGAGCCTTCAAAGTTCTGTTGTGGTCATGGTATCATCTTTTTCTCAAGCAACACTGAGCTAGCATCATTGTTCTCGTCTCCCACAGTTTAGGCTCTGAAATGTTCAGTGACTTGCTTGGTGAGACAGACGATTAGTAGCACATCTATGATTTGTACCTTGGTCCTTCAGCTTCCAGTGTTCTTTCCACTGCTATGTGAAGCAGAAGTTGACAGCCATGTCACAAGGAACCCTAGTGCTAAGCGAAGCCAGTCTGAACGGATTTTGTTTTAGGTGGTTGTAAGAGAGTGAGACACTCGCCCACAGAGCCAACTGGAAAGCTTGCCAGATCTTCAACCTTTCTGTTGAAAAAGGAAACTCTACTTCCTCATCACTTAACACTCATGTCACAGTTTTGGTGAAGGCCTTGTCACAACTGGCAAAATTCCTTTTCAGCTGAAAGCTGCTCATGAATATTCAGAAATGCAAATGAGCATTTGTGTCCGTAACTGGAAAGAAGTTAATAACCTGTAATAGTGGCACTCGGCACTCTTGTGTCTTCATTAAAACAATGGCAAGCAAGGGTGGTTTCTCATAGAAACCAGTTTTGTTTTCTGATGTGCATATACTAATAATATGATGGTTTATATTTTTGATAAAGGAAGTCCTCTTTCCTATCTTAATCTTTATCTGAAATTTAAAATACTAAAAAATAAACTTTGATCTTTAAGTTTATTTGATAAGATCTTCAGCTTGGGAACAATGTTTACACAATCTTTTCATTTTATTAGCTAGCAAACTGAGTTCCAGAGAGGCAAAGCCATTTTTGCAAGGTTGCAGAATCCAAATGGGATTTTTTAGTTTTCCTTTGTTTTTTTTTTCCTCTATGCTGATCCAATTGTTTTGCGTTTGTAACACATCATAATTAATTTATAATATTTTAGAAAAACAGATAAAAGTTAACAAGTAAAATGTGTGTACATGGAAAGAAGTGTTTCCATATTGTGCCTTAGGAGAGTATATCCACTATGGTCAGTTGATGGGATATTTGTTCTTCATTTGTTGAACATACAATAATTACAATGCAATGTGACAGGTGCTATGAGAAACAATAATGTGAATGAGACATAGTCCTTGCCTTCCCAGAACTTGCAGTTTACTAAGGCAACCAGCCCTTAAACCACTACGCTGATGACATAAACATACACACAAATATACATACAGTCAAGATTGCAAATGCCATAGTCTTACTCTGTTCATGTGTCTCCTATTACATCATTTCCTTTTGTCAGCCATTTCTCTCTATATAAGCCATTGTGATTGCTTATCACACTCTGCTCAGGCGATAGTCTCTGAGACGGTGTGGTTTAGCATACAAACGCTAGGGCCATTGTACCTGATTTAATACCAATTCTACTGCTTACTAGTCAGGCGGCTTGAGTTCACCTCTTTGTTCCTCTACTTCTTCATCTGTAAGATGGATATGATGATATTATCTGCCTCACAGAGTTAATGTGGAATAAATGAGTTTGAACATGCAGAAATTTTAGAGCTATTTCTGGCCTACAATTAGCATTAATGATGAGGATTAGAACTAATGGTGCTAGAATGACCTCAGCATATCTTTCCAGATTTGGCTCAACTGCTATCTTTTTGTCCCACATCCTTTCTTGATCCCTGTTTTCCTTCCTAATTTTCTTTCTCCATCCCTTCATCCTTTCTCTACTCTCTGTTCCTTTTTCTTCTAACACATTTTCTTTTTGGTTGCAACTGTCATTGTTGTTTGGTGGGCCCGGGCTGGATTCGAACCCTCCAGCTCAGGTGTACGTGGCTGGCGTCTTAGCCCACTGAGCCACAGGTGCCAAGCCTCTTCTAACACATTTTCATTGAATATGCTCTATTTTCCATACACTCTGATAGGACCAGGGATGGAGTGAGGGACAAGACAGCCTTGTTGCTGACCTCATGGTTATGACCACTAACTCCAGGCTGTCTGAGCTTCTCATGTATATATACAACTTTCTGCTAGTGAATGCCTAATTCATCCTACCCTGTCTCCTGGATTTTTATGTCTGTTACTTTCTCAATCTCAACACCATGATCTTCATCTCCACACAAAAGCTTATATGCTCTTTGAAAAAACCAAATACAGCCCTACTTTGAAGCTAAATTATAGCTTTCATATGAAGGCTACAACCCAATTATAGCACAAGACGACGGGGAAATGGGCAAGGGAGGGAAGGGGAGAGGGAAGGTGGGTGGAGAGAGGGTAAATGGTGGGATCACACTTATGGTGCATCTTAGAAGGGACAGGTGAAACCTACTAAATGCAGAACACAAATGTTTTCACACAATAAACGGGAAAATCCCATGAAGGTTATGTCGAACAGTTCAATGAAAATATTTCAGATTGTGTATGAAGCCCGCACACTGTAGCCCATGATTGCACTAATGTATACAGCTATGATTTAATAAAAAAAATAATAAAATAAAAAAATAAAATTTTACGTTAGTGCAAAAAAAAAAAAAAAGAAAAAAAGAAAAACCCAAATAGATAATTAACATGAGATATACAAATTAATCCCCACACTCCCAAACTCAAATAGGAGTTATTTTTAAAAGGAAAGAAAATAGGAAAACAGAATAGTAGCAGATAAAACTATAACCACAGTCATAGCAAACATGATCTAGTGCATACCATGTTTCAAATTATATCTGAACATCTTGCTCACTTAATCTTCATAACGAACCAACTATAGGGGTAGGAAAAAGAGGCACATAGATGCAAAGTAACTTTCTCAAGGTCACAAAATTATTAAGTGATAGAGCTGAAATTGACTCAGGTAGTTCAGCCTAAATGTTTGGTACTCCTAACTACCGGAAAAGTTGCCTTTAAGATTGAGAGAACTATTTAAATGAAGATGAGCTTTTTGTACAAGTGGTTGAGGCAGGTGAAATGGGGCACATGTTCTCAATATTAGGTTTTAGGTAATATCTATTAGATTTCTATGGCTGTTGTAACAAATTACCACAAACTTGATGGCTTAAAACTAAAACAACAGAAACTGATTATTGGTGCACAGAACCAAATGAAACCAACCCAAATGCTGGGAAACTCTTCTCTAAAGAAACTGGAAGAAGTGCCTTGGAATAGCTGTAGCTTCCGGTATGAATGTTGGTGTCCTAGAGTACAACCTTCCAAATTCTGGCATTGGAGGGAGTAGGGATGGGATGGGGCAAAGGATGACACTTGACAATTGGCTCTTTGCTTCTTCACCCAAAAGCAAAATGTGTTAGTTGACATGTCTGGCTCCCCTCCACTCAGAGCATCCAATGTTTCCCAACAGAGATCCTTGTGGGAAATATAACCAACTTCCACAATGGCTATCCATCTATTTATCTCTCTCTTTATATATATGTATATAAATTTATATATAATATAATATATAATTTTGTAATTATAATTTTATTTTTTATATTTATATATTAAATATATAATATTATATATTTATAATATATAGTATAGGGTGTGTGATGTGGGGAAATATATTTATTAGCTCTAAAATATTATTTATATCCTATAAAATTATAATATATAATTTTAAAAGACAAATCGAATGGTTACATATGTACATGTTATATATAAAATATATATCATATATAAATATAATATATTATATATAAATTAATATATATACAATATGATGCATATATCAACTATGTACATACAGATTACAATTTGATTTGTCTTATCCCTTAAAATTATCAGTTGGTGGACATTTGGGTTGTGTCTACTGTTTGCTGTTGAGAATAGGGTTTCCATAATAATTCGAGGACAAGTTTGTGTTTGAACAACTGCTTTTCCATTCTTTTGGATATATAGATAGGAGTGGGATTCCTAGGTTGTGTGATAATTTTATGTTTCATTTGTTGAGGAACTGCCAAACATTTTATCCAAAGTAGTAGTTAGTAGCACCATTTTACCCTCCCACCTGCAAGATAGGAGCCCCTTCAATGCCTGCCAATCTGCTGGTGTTTAGTGATTGTGGACTATTGATCTTCACCACAGAGAGTCCATGGAAAGGATGATAACAAGGCTAGTTTAAATTCCACAAAGCTCACTGAACTTATTAATATTCAGCATTTTTTTCATGAGTAAATTCTCTCTCTGATTGGTGGAAGCCTTTGGTTAGTTTTGGGGGTATTGAAAAAATTGATTTCAGCAATTTTACCCAATTCTCATTGCTTTTATTGAGGAGAGAATTTTCAGAGGTCCCAATGTCACCATTCTTACTGCTAGCATCCTGTCAACACATTTTTACACTCAGTTTTCTTTTACATTTATTTTCTTTTAAGGCTTTTGAGACATGTGGGACAAGTTCTCTCTCAAAAAGTTGTCCCATTTTCTGTTTCCATTAGCAACCATGAGAGTGCCTACATAACAGTACTTTCTGAACATGCTGAAATTTTTTGCAAAAGATCTTTTATTAGGTTGTGATTATTAAATTAAGTGGGATGCTGAATGGTAAGCAATTGGAGGCATTAACCTTGAGCCAGCTAACCCTTTCCCGGAGTAACTGATTCTAATGTGTCAATTACCGAGATGCTGCTTCACAGGTGTTTGGCATCACTGTGCACAAGCAGGTTCTATTGCACATGCTGCACTGAGGGAAGTGGAGCTAAGCAGGAGGGGAAAATATCAATAACTTATATTAACAGAGCATCCATCGGGTTCCAGTTAACACAAATATGCAAACAAGCCCATTGCTTCATGAATGAGATTGAGGATTAAGTGAAAAATTAGAATATTATGTGGTTGGTATTATTTTAAGTCTGTGCAGGTAATAAAAGTGAAATTTATTATGCATTTTTCAGGTCATGAATTTTAAATACAGTACCCCACTTAGTCCTCACAATAATCCAGAGAGATGAGTGTATATGTTCCAGATGGAAAATGGATGGGGTCAATTATTCCTCTTCTTCTTATAGGGTATGTGACGTGGGGGAAACATGTTTATTATCTCTAAATTTAATTATTCTCAAGTAGGAAAGGACAATTAGAAAAAAACAGATATGTCACAGGGTTGTTGAGAAAATATAAAAAGGTGATGTGTATAAATCTTGGCACAGATTAAATGCTCAATAAACATGAGCTGTTATTGATATTGTTAAAATTAATATTTATTTTAAAGATGGAGACCCTGAAGCTCACAGAAGTAAGGTGACTTGTACGAGATGGTTAGATCACACAATAAGTGGTAGAATGTTGTTGAACTTAGGTTTATCTTTAGAACCTTTTCTACTTTCTCAGTTCTGTAGGGAATATCACTTAAAACTTGTCTTTAGGAAGGTTAACATTAGAAACATCTAAGTATCAGTGAGTTTTTACATCAACTCAGCAAACTTTGCTTGAGTACTATTTAATGATAAGCCCTGTAAAATAATTGATACCCTGGATTCAATGGAGAGAAAGTCGGGGGGGGGGGGAGAAAAGGAGGGACAGAAAGAGAGAGAATGAGGAGAGGGGGGAGAGAGAGGGCACCTCTTCTTCTCAGGAACTCAGGAACTCATTATTTAGGGGGCTTTGCCCAACCATCCCTTCAGTTTACTATAAAAATGTGCAAGGGTATCTTCAGGCGGGAACCTCAAGGAAGCAACACTTAAACTTGCCACACTAGGTTGGTAGCATTTTAAAAGGAAATACAGCATTGCATTTTGTCTGGGAAATAACAAATGGGAAGTTGTAATACATTCCCTTTCAATAAACCAAGTCTCAATCTTCCCGAAGTGGGCACTATAGACAAAGACCCCTGGGGACATGCTGGTGGGCCTTGTGCACTGAATTCTTGTTTACTATGACTAGCCTTTGCTTTGGGCAATAACATCTACAACCCACTTCTGCTACTAGTGGGCTTTTTCTGCCAGAGAAAAAACCCACTAGTCCCTCTAATGCAACAGAACATAATCCAACAAGACTGTCTTTGGCAGAGATAATTCTTTATAGAAGACGTGTTAATGAGAGGTCCTATAATAGTTATAGAATTAGATTGCTAGAAACCAGGTGCTTGATAAAGATTTTTAGATCTGTTCTTTAATTCTTATAGATAGATAAGATTTCTAGAGCTGTTCTTTAATTCTTATAGATCTTTTTTGATAAAGATTTTTAGATCTGTTCAATTCTTATAGATCTTCTTAAAAGAGATGTCTTATTTCCTCATATATCATATGAGGGTTAACTCAGAGTTAGGCCCCGTGGTCACACTGGAAGTCACTGTGGAAACGTTTAGCATCAGAGCAAGTGATGGAATTAGAGGCAGTGACAACATTGAATTTATTAAGATGGAGACATACATATTTTTCTTTTCGATTTTCATGTTATTATGTTTTCATATTTGCTCATCAGGTTATAGACCTACATATTAAGTTACTGTACTGAATACTTTAGGCAATTATAAATCAATGGTATTTATATATCTAAACACAGGAAAGATAACCAAAAATATATAGTATAAAGCATTAAAAAGTGGCACACCTATCTGTGGCACTTACCATGAATGGAGCTTGCAGGACTGGAAATTGATCTGGGTAAGTCAGTTAGGGTGTGGTGAGTGAAGATCCTGGACACTTGTGTACACGTAGGTTTTATAAACACTGTACACTTTGGCTACACTAAATTTATAAAAAAGTAATTGCATTATGATAGTAGGATGGTTACGGCATCATTAGGCGATAAGAATTTTTCAGCCCATTATAATCTTATGGGACCATTGTCACATATGATCCGTGTATACGGTCCGTATGTATATGGTCCATCTTTGAAATGCTGTGTTGTGGGACTTGACCATAATTTTTTACTTTTAAGATGATGACAGCTCTTTAGGAGTTGCAAATAATTGCTTATATTTAAAGCAAATCTTGTAATACATTCTTTATTTACAGAGTTTGGTATTTCTTTAACATGATGTATGCTTTCTTTGATTCGCTCTCCTAAGAATCAACCCAGGAGCAATGATTTTTGAAATAATAAACTAGAAATGAAAGAGAAAAAGTCTAGATCATCAGAGTAAAATCACTGTCATTTCTACCACCAAATGTTTTTTCCTGCCTTCACAATATGTAAAAAAGACCCAAACATCCAATTTCTAAGGCCATACTTTTCTCTTTGTAGGAAAAAAAAAAGGTCTTTACTATGAGAGTGAAATTTTGGTGCTAAGATGGATCATTACCATGTAAATAATATTTCAAACTATTATTTTATTTGGTGCTTTGGAGATATTTATATCTGGAGCAATTCTCCATAATTAGATTCTGGATGGCTGAGGGCTATTATTTACATTGAAAGAATGAAAGAGGGGCTTTTAAAAGAGTGAGGTGGAAAAGGAGAAATTGCATGATGCTATAAAGTGCACATGCAAATGATGATTAAGTCTCAGTAATTGGTTTTTAAATTAATTAGTGTTTGAATACTTCTTGAAAGGCTTTGGGGAAGGGGGAAGGTATTTAAATTAAAGAGCATTGTGTTAGATAATCTTTAAAGTCCCATTTCAGCCCTGTGGTTTCTAAAATCATCTAGGTGACTTACACATGGCAGATGAGGAAACAGGGCCCTTAGGTAAAAGCCCTGAGTGGATTTCTGTGCCCAGTTGCCCCCTGGTGTTTTGTTCTGTTTTATTTATGCTACTTGCCGGCTTCAGCAGGGCCGTGGATTCAAACCCAATCCTATCACTTACCAGTTTGCTACTCTCAGCAATTTATTTCACTTTCTGGTGACTAATTTTTCTTATCTTAACAGTGACAATGGCACTCTTCAATTATAGTTGTTCTAAACATTAAATGAGATAATACAGATACTAAAACTCCTGGCACATAAAACATATTTAAGAGATAATGATTTTCTTCTTTTTATGATCACTCCTTCCCTTGCACTATAGTTATTAATGAAAATCTTTCTTTACTTACAAAACATTATTGTCTAGAACATACATGTTATAGATTATTACCTTGTGTAACTCTTTAGTGTTGCTATAAGTACCCTGGACCTAGCAAGTACTTAAAAATCTTAGTTATAAGAACAGAAAATTGAATCTTCTTTTGATACTCCAGGACTTGAGGTAGGAAGCCCCCAGATGGTTTAATAATTAATTGCTATCAGTTGTTTCTTAGCTTAAGTTACTTGATCGGACTGCTAAACTTAGGGAAAGTTACCCAGAAGTTATATGTAGAGAAAGTGCAGGTCTGGGTGAGGTACAGAGGTGAATCCTTCTGGTTGTTAGTCCAAATGACTCAATCAGTCATTCAACAAACATTCACTGAATTCCTACTGTGTGCCTTTTTTGAGACAGAGACTTACTTTGTTACCCTCAGTAGAGTACTGTGGTGTCATAGCTCATAGCAGCCTCAGACTCTTGGGCTCAAATGATTCTCTTGCTTCAGCTTCCTGAGTGAGTGGCTGGGACTATAGGCGCCTGCCACAATGCCTGGCTAGTTTTAGAGACAAGATCTCACTCTGGCTCAGGGTGGTCTCAAACCTGTGCACTCAGGCAATCCACCCACCTTGGCCTCCCAGAGGGCTAGGTTTATAGGTGTAAGCCACCGTGTCTGGGTACTCTGTGCCTTTCTGTGTATGAGACTGCAAAAATTAATAGAGTAAGCTATCTGTTCTTAGGGACCTCTCAGAACAACAGGAAGACAGATTATGCGGTAGAAAAGATTGTACCATGAATGGAGAAAGTAATGTTATCAACTCCCACAAGTGCTTGGCATGCCCTGACCAGTCTTCTAAATGCTTTACTTTTTTGGGCTCATGTAGGACTTAACAATCATCTCTCTCAGTAGGTACTGTTTCCCCTTTAATTCTACACATCAGGAAAATGAAAAACCTTTCAGTAACTTGCTAGAATCACATGGAAACTGACAGAACAGGGATCTGAACCTCTGAACTATAGCTACAGAGCTTCCCCTCTTTCAAAAAGGAGGGGCGTTCTGTTTGCTGCCAGGTTAAGGAAAGCTTAGTGGACGCATCAGCTCAGCCTGTAAAGGAACATAACTTTGTGATTAAAAGCACTGTCTCTGGATTGCACAGCCCACGTTTGAGCGCTAATTCTTCTCTTTTTTGCTGTATTTTAAGAACAAGTTAATCTTTTTATGTTTCAGCTTCCTCAAGTAGAAAACAGGGCTGATAATATATAGCTTGCAGGGATTTATAAAGATAAACTAAGTAGGTAAAGTGGCAAATAAGGTCAATAAACTACAGCTAAAAATGGCTCTGTAAGTACAGCTATAGATTATTATGTCACTTCACAGTGAGAGAAAAATCTGTAACCAAGTCATGAATACAGAGGATACAGACAGAAAAATGTTGGGTGCTCTGGTTAGCAAGCCAACAGAGGTTCCCATTGGTCCCCTGAGTGTTCATGAGGTGAAAGTGAGGCTTTCCCAGGGAAACTTTACCTGTTCCATAGGTACCTTGTTGTTGACCTGGAAGTTATGGGACTTAATTGTGTTACCCTTGAAATGCCCATAATAATATTGTACTATAAAAGGGCACAAGACTAAATAATGGAAAGAAACTGGTACACCATAGGAGCTCAAATTATTTTGGTAAAATCTAAATCTGATCATGGTCATGGCATTTGGAAGGTCTAGGAATTAGTGACCATCTATTTTTAAAGATTTGTACTTTCTGTTTTCCTGGTGTCACTCAAGGGTGTCAGTCAGTTTCAGGGTCAGTGATTTGCAGTGTAGGAAGCCAAATTAGCGCTTCATCAAGGCTGGGAAATTATGCAGTTGCATCCTGTGGTGCTGGTGGGATGGCAGGCTGGAGCAGCCAGGGTCACTATTCCCCCAGGCACTAAGTATGGATTGCCAGGAACCTTTAGAAAGCGTGAAGGGCAGACTTCTCCAGAAATTGGCACACAGCAAATTAAAAATAACAGCATTGCACTTCTTGACCTGTTGATCAATGTCGAAGGATAGGACAGTCTGCAGGACATTCATTTCTTGTTTTCTGTTTTTTCGTTAGGCAGAAGGTGCAATGGAACCTACTTTATCCCAACCTGATACAGTTAGAGAAATCTCAGTTCAACACTGAGCATTTAAAATGTGCCCTCTCTGGGGCTGGATTTCATGGACAGGAAAAGTATCACTGTTTTCAGTTTTATAGGAAAAAATCAGAGTACCTCAAAGCTTACATAAAAATTCATAAATATATATTTATATTTTATATATAGTTTAACTTATAAAAATATAAATAAATATATTCAACATAAATATATATTTATCTATATTTAACTTTTATATATAGTTTAACATACAAAACCTCTCCATTTTTATTTCCCCCCAGTTATGCTGCCGATGTCTCACTTTACAGCGTTCATGTTGTGTACCCATTAATAAATTATGCTAGTTATAGGTTTTCAACGCTTTTTTCCCTTTTAACTTTTTTGTGAAAGTTAAAAGTGATTTATGCATCATCATTGCAGTATTAGCATATTCTGAGTCTGACTGCATATTTCTCTTTATCAGTGAGAGCTATACCTTCATGTTCTCTCATTATCATGTAACACCCTTTCATTTCCACTTGAAGAACTGTCTTTAACATTTCTTGTAGTGTGGGTCTAATGGTGATGAACTCCTTCAGGTTTGTTTGTCTGGGATTATCTTTATTTCTCTTTCATTTCTGAAGGACAGTTTTGGCAACTATGGTATTTTTGATTGACAGTTTGTTTCTTTCAATATTTTGAATATATTAATATCATCCCACTTCCTCCTGACCTGCAAAGTTTCTGCTAAGAAATCCATTGATGGCCTTCTAGACATTCCCTTAAGTGTGACAAATTGCTTTTCTCTATCTGTTTTCAAAATTCTTTTTTTTTTTTTTTTTTTTTTTTGAGACAAAGTCTCACTCTGTTGCTCTGGTGTTAGAGCTTATAGCATTCTCAAACTCCCGGAGTAGCTGGGACTATAGGTGCCCACTGCAATGCCTAGCTAGTTTTTTCTCTTTTTAGTAGAGATGGGGTCTTGTTCTTGCTCAGGCTGGTTTTGAACTCCTGAGCTCAAGCAAACCACACAGCTCAGGTTCCCAGAGTGGTAGGATTATAGGCATAAAACACCATACCCAGCCTTGCTTTCAAAATTCTCTGTTTGGCTCAGCGCCTGTGGCTCAACGGGCTAAGGCGCCAGCCATGTACACCTGAGCTGGCAGGTTCGAATCCAGCCCGGCCCGCCAAACAACAATGATGGCTGCAACCAAAAAATGGCCAGGCGTTGTGGTGGGCACGTGTAGTCCCGGCTACTTGGGAGGCGGAGGCAAGAGACTCGCTTGAGCCCAAGAATTGGAGGTTGCTGTGAGCCGTGATGCCACAGCACTCTATCCAGGGTGACAGCTAGAGGCTCTGTCTCAAAAAAAAAAAAAAATTCAAAATTCTCTGTTTGACCTTTGGCAATTTGATTATCATGTGTTATAAGCAATCCTCTTTATGTCACTCTTGTTTGAGAACTTTTGAACTTCATGAGTCTGGAGGAATCCATATCATTACTAAGATTTAAGAAGTTGGGAAGTTTTATGTCACTCTTTTTTAAAATGAGCTTTATCCCCATATTCCCTCTTTTCTCCTTTTGAGACTTCCATCTTGTATATATGCTTTTGTTTGACAGTTTCCCATAGGTCCTGTATGCTTTCCTCCACACTTTTTCTTTTCTTTTTGTGTCTTATACTGGTTAACTTCAAATGACCTGTCTTAGAGTTGTTGGATCTTTCTTCTGTGTGATGAAGGACTCTACTGGATTTTTCAGTTCTGTCCTTGCATTCTTCAGTTTCAGGATTTAAAAAAATGGTTTCTATCTGATCGATTAACTTCTCATTTGTTTCATTCATTGTTTGCCTGATTTCATTTTGTCGTTTATCTGTAACCTCTTACATTTCATTGCACTTCTTTAATATTAATTTCAATTTTTTATCAGACAATTTGTAAATATTCATTACTTTGAGGTGGAAATTGAAGCTTTGCTGGTTTCCCTTGGTGTTGAAATGTTTACTGATCTTCGTGATTTATGTATTATTATAGTAATTTCTATGTATTTGAAAGAACACAAACCTCTTCAAATCTTTACGTACAGTAAAGATCTTCTATTAGGTCCCCAGGCTGATAGGATTGCCTCCAGCATTACATCCAACTGGGATGGGAACCCAGTTATTTTGCTGCTGCTGTGTTGATATTGGGATCCTCAGTTCATGGCTCTCTCACCAAGGCCTTGGGTGGCATGAATACTGTCTATCACTGGGAAGACAGAAATGGATCCAAGACCGTGGTTAGCAGGGGTGGCACTAGACAATAATCTACTTCAGGTTATGTAGTTGGGTCCTTAAATGATCAGCCTATTACCAAGCCTTGTGACTGTAGTTCCTTCTAAGTCCTTTGGAAGTCTTATGACAGGTCACTGGGCAAATTGCTCAGTGTTCCTGAGCCATGGCTGATAGGGGATGAAGCTGAGTTATAGGGCTTTTGTAGAATCTGCAGTTGAACTGAGATTGGCAGGCCTAACCCCGGGTCATGGACAAGCATGCCTCCCACCAGGTTCCTGGATGAGCAGGGTTGGTCCCAGATTGTAGTAGCAAGGAGGGCTGGAGCTGAGTCATAGTACTATTTCAGGATACACAGCTGGGACTAACGTTAGTAGGTGTGGGTACCTGAGGTACATGTGTAAGAAAGAGAGCACAGATCCTCCTGGTAGATCTGTGCAGGTAGTTCCTACCTGCTCTTGGTAGACAGCAGTGGTAGCAGGACCAAGACAAACCTCAGATGTAGATGGAGTCCACAGTAAGATGGCACTATTAGCAGGTATGTATCCAATACCATAGTCAGCAAGCTTGCCACTTAGCTATATGCCTGCCTTCTCAAAATAACTCTTCACTTAAGCCTTTGCAATGTCTACCTGGATCCCGTTGCTCTCACAAAGACACTTTCATATATGAATGGATGCTAAATTATTTTTGCTATGTGGGAATATGAACAAGGGAATCTCCTATTCTACAACTTGCTTATGTCCCTCTGAAGGTATCATTCTTTACTGATCAAGTATAAGTTCAATGGAAGAAGAGAACAAGGGCACCCTAGACTATATGTCAAAAGCAATGATGTTCGAGAGCACTGAGCATTTGGGGCAATTTCAGGTAATTCTATTGGAATTAATTATCTCTCCATTTAAAAATGGCAAGGTGAGAAAACAGGTTAAAAATTTAGGAATAGAAAATTACAAGATTTCAGATTCCAAATATAAGTTATAATCCTACTGGAGCACTTTTAACAGTAAGGACTTAAAGGAAAACACAGAGAGCATACATTCTACATGACCCAAAGCTAGAGAGAAGAACGACATCCTGGAAAGGAATCAATACTTGAAGTCTCTTAACAGACCAAAAGGATTTTTCAAGCTAAGCAAGATGCACTCCAATAGGTATAAACAAGAAGTCTCACAGAACTAGAATCTAAACCAGCAAAAATGGTAGTGGAGTACTGGTATGTGTGTGTGTGTGTGCAAACACACATATAAACACTTACAGGAATGCCTGTGGGTTTATTTGTGCACAAAATAAAAACGAACCAGAAGTGTGACATGGATTCAGATAATGCTAATACAGCCTTGGGCTACACAAATCCATGGATGCAGTACAGTGCTCAGAAGAAAGACCAAGAGGTCAAAAAAACTTCACTAGCTACTTCTGTGTGGTCTTGGATGAATTCTGCGGCCTCAGTTTAATCATCAACTAAATGAGGCTGGTGACAGCTACTCATTCTCTTGAAGATTAAACATAAATATATTCAAAGTACCTAATCCAGTGCCAAAAAACCTATAGTTTCTTTCTCTGCATTATTAAATCATTTCCTGAAATAACACTGAGAAAATTCTGTAAGGAAATAAGCAAACAAATTAGGGACTACTTAGAGGAAAAAAATTTAGATAATAGGTAGGGGTCAGAAGTCCTTATTATATTAAAGGGAAAGGAGCAAACAAATGTGGATGTAATAAATGTGTATATTATTTGAGGTTTTCATATATAAGGGAGATAAAATTATTTTGCAAAACTTTAAAAGACGGAACAAGGATCATTCACTCCCCTGCCTCTTTCAGCTATTTAACCCCTGCTTATAATTCAAATGTTACCTCAAGGCAGTTTTTTTTAGTAGGGCTTTCTTTAGGACTATATTTTTAAAGAGCCTTCCTTCAGCTTATCATTACCTTTGTTTGATTATATGACTAATAGCCTCAACTATAAGTTCGGTAAAGGATGGGGCCATACCTATTTTCCAAACCACTGTTGTCTCCTGCTGCTGGCATGAGATACTGCAACCTTGGGATAAGTAAAAAGAAGACAGAACCAAACCAGAAATGAGTTATCTTTAGAAGCAGAAGCTAAATGATTTATCTAGAATTATCGGTGCCCTGATCCAGGGGTCCACCTCCTCACCTCCACTTCTGGCTACTTTTAATAGGGTCTACATCTGAACATGAGGCCATATTGCTGAGAGTTAATGGAGATAAATGACTTTGCCCATCTAAGGACAATTTCAGAGTAAATGAAGTGGAAAATATCAGAGTGAAACAAGGTCACAGCCCAGGCAAGGGCTTTCAGCAAAGACAGCCACGCAGGCGAGAGAACAAGGGGCTTCACTTGTTTGCTGGGGCATCTTAGTTATGAAAATTAATGGAAAGGAAGCAAGGGGAGTTACCTTGGTGATGAAGAGCAATGACGAGGGACTGGAGACATATGGCAAAGGAGGAAATGCGAAGTTATGTCAGCTTGCAGTGATTCATAAATAACAGCAAGAGGTCTGTGAAGGCAGATTGAAAGCATCCAGGGTGTTATGTAATCGTGCCCTAGTGATGCATGAAAGCATTGAGCATTCTAATGTGCAGAGTCTGACATGCCTGCTCTGTTGAAGAAGCCTGGGATTCTGTGGCCCTGGAGACATCGTTTGTGCAGCTAAGGAAACATTTCAAAAGAATGATATTTCTTAGTGTTTTGATTCAATTTTGGTTGAATCTCTTCAATACCTCTATAAGCCATCCACATTTCTGTTAATGTTCTCTAATCCACTCCCTCATTAGTTTATTTATTCAACAAATTGTGTAGCACCTACCTTGTGTCAGCCTCTTGTCTAGGTGGTGTGTTACCTCCTACTGCCACTGCTCCTGTTTGGGTCACAGTCTTCTCTCTGAGAGATTGTTGCAAGAGTATCTACATTGGTCCCTCTGAGTCTTGCCCATGTTTAATTCTTCCTTCACTCTTCAAGCAAGATAAAAATGTACTTATTTTCTTAATTGCTAAAAGCGGTTCTTTCCTGCTGTAACATACATTCTTTCCACCTTCTGTAAACAGCATCCACCTACCTGCACATCCTCTGCCTCATCTACAGTTTTGACAATGTTCCATAGGAGAGTTGTTATTTATAATTTGTCCTTCCCGCTCTGATTCCACTAACTGGTTAACAGGTGGGCTTAAAATGCCATTAATTTATTAGCTTACTAATTAGGTGAGAAGTCCAGTAAAGAATGGCTGAGTTCTCTGCTCAGGGTATGACAAGACTAAAATTAAGGTGTTGGCCAGTCTGAGTTATCTCAGAAGGCTCTGGGAGAAAAATCTACTTCCAAGCTCGTTCTTGTTCGCAGAATACAGTTCCTTTCAGGTGTAGGATAGAGTTCCCAATTTCCTTGCTGGTTGTTGACTGGGAGCTGCTGTTCACCTCCTATGCTGTTTGCCTTCCTTGCCATCGGGGACCCTCTACCTTCAAGCCAAAGTAGCACATCAAATCCTTCTCTCTCTCTCTCTCTTTTTTTTTAATTTCAGGTGAATGTGAGGATACAAACAACCAGGTCACACTATTTGAATTATTTAGGTAAAGTCTATCTTGTAGTTATGTCCCACACCCAAAAGATATGCCATACACTCCTACATTGTGCCCATTCAGTGGGAGCACACCAATACCCCCCTTCTCCCTTAACTCTCCCCCCTTGGTCCCCTCCCCCCAACTAGAATTGAATTGAGCTTTACTCCTATGTGGGTATGCATTAGATCCTCTAAGGGCTTCATACTGAGGACACTGGATACTTGCTTTTCCATTCTTGTGATACTTTAGTAAGAAGACTGTGTTTCAACTCCATCCAGGTTAATACAAAAAATATAAAGTTACCATCTTTTTTATGGTTGAATAGTATTCCATGGTATACATATACCACATATGTTAGTCCATTCTTGAATTAATGAACATTTAAGTTGTTTCCTCATCTTGATGATTATAAATTGAGCTATGATAAATAATCTAGTGCAAATATCCTTATAATAAAATTATTTTTTTTCTTCTGGGTAGATGCCTACCTAGCATTGGGACTGTGGGGTGCAATGGGAGGTCTAATTTGAATTCTTTGAAAATTCTCCATACTTCTTTCCAAAGAGGCTGTATTAGTTTACAGTCCCACCAAGAGTGTAAACTTGCTCCCCTCTCTCCATATCCACACCACCTTTTGCAAATTTGGGACTTCATGATATGGGCTAATCTTACTGGGGTTTGGTAATATCTCAGGGTGGTTTTGATTTGCATTTCTTTGATGATTAGGTATGATGAGCATTTTTTCATGTGTTCGTTAGCCATTCATCTGTCTTCCTCAGAGAAGATTCTGTTCATGTCTCCTCATGGGATTGTTAACTCTTTTTTTGTTGATTAATTTGAGTTCTCTATAGATCCTAATTATCAAGCCTTTCTCAGATTCATAACATGCAAATATCTTTGCCCATTCTGAAGGCTGCCTGTTTGCTTCGGTTGTTGTTTCCTTAGCTGTGCAGAAGCTTTTCTGTTTAATTAAGTCCTATTTGTTTATTTTTGTTGTTGTTGCAATTGCCACTGAAGTCTTCTTCATAAAATCTTTCCCCAGTCCTACATCCTCAAGAGATTTTTTACACAATTTCTACTAGGACTTTTATGATTTCACTCCTTAGATTTAAATCTTTTATACATATTGAATCAATTTTTGTAAGTGGTGAAAGAAAGGTGTGGGTCCAGTTTCAGTCTTTTACATATGGTTATCCAGTTCTCCCAGCATCATTTATTGAATAGGAATTTCTTTCCCGATTGTATGCTTTTGTTTGGTTAATCAAAGATCAAATGTCTATAAGAGATTGGTTTCATCTCTTGGTTTTCTATTCAGTTCCATACCCGTACCTATTTTGGTACTAATGCCATTCTGTTTTGATCACCATGTACTTGTAATATAGCCTAAAGTCTGGTAGAATGATGCCTCTGGCTTTGTTTTTATTACTAAAAATTGTCTTGGCTATACGGGTTATTTTCTCATTCCACATGAAAGTAAGAACTATTTTTTTCCAGTTCTTTAAAGTTGGCATTTTAATGGGGATTGCATTGAATCTGTAAATTTCTTTGGGTAGTATAGACATTTTAACAATGTTGATTCTTCCCAGCCAAGAACATGTTATGTTCTTCCATTTGTTAATGTCTTCTACTATTTCTTTTCTTAGGGTTTTACAATTCTCTTTGTAGAGGTTCTTCACCTCTTTTGTTAGGTATATTTCTAGGCATTTCATTTTCTTTGAAGCTATGTGAAGGGAATTGTATCTTTGATTAGCTTCTCGACTTGGCTGTTATTGGTGTATATAAAGGCTACTGATTTGTGGACATCGATTTTATATTCAGACATTACTGTATTTCTTGATCATTTCCATGAGTCTTGTGGTTGAGTCTCTGGGGTTCTCTAAGTATAAGATCATATCATCAGCAAAGTGAGAGTTTGACCACCTCTGCCCCATTTGGATGCCCTTTATATTCTTACCTTGCCTGGTTGTATTAGCTAGAACTTCCAGCAGTATGTTGAATAATAGAGGCAATAGAGGACATCTTTGTCTCATTCCAGTTCTAGGTGGAACTGAAAACTTTTCCACCATTATGTATGATGTTAGCTGTGGGTTTGTTGTAGATAGCTTTAATCAGCTTAAGAAATGTGCCACCTATGCCTGTATTCTTAAGTGTTTGTTAGGAAAGGACACTGAATTTTATCAAAAGTTTTTTTTACATTTATTGAGAGGATCATATGGTGTTTATTTTTGCGTCTATTGGTTGATATGGTAAATTATATTTATGGATTTGGGCCTGTTAAACCAGCCTTGCGTCCCTGGGATGAAGCCTATTTGATTGTGATGTATAATCTTTTAATGTGTAGCTGTTATCTATTAGCTAAGATTTTATTGAGTTATTGAGTATTTTTGCATCAATATTCATTAGGTAAATTACTCTCTGGTTCTCATTTTTAGTTGGGTCCTTTCCTGGTTTTTGTATCAGGGTGATGTTGCTTCATAGAATGTGTTGGGGAAGGTTCCTCCCTTTTCAATGTTTTGAAATACTTTCTGCAGGATAGGTATAAGTTTGTCTTTGAAGGTTTGATATAATTCTGGTATGAAGTTATCAGGGCTTTTTGTTGTTGTTGTTGGAAGACTTTTTATTGTTTTTTTGATCTCAGTGTTTGATATTCGTCTGTTTGAGAGACCTATTACTTCTTGGTTAAGTCTAAGAAGATAGGGTGATCCCAGGTATTGGTCCATTTCCTCCACATTGTCATACTTCTGAACATAGAGATTCTTATGGTAGGAAGAGATAATATCTTGTGGTATCTGTTGTTATTTTTCCTTTTTCATTTCTGATTGCAATTATTAGAGATCTTACTTGTCTGTTTCTAGTTAATCTGCCCAAAGTTTTATTGATTTTAGTTAACTTTTCAGAAAACCAACTTTTTGTTTCATTACTTTTCTTAATGATTCTGTTGTTTACAATTTATTTATTTCTGATTTAATTTTGATTATTTCTTTGCTTCTTCTAAGTTTGGAATTAGATTGCTCTTCCTTTGCCATTTTCTTAAGATGATTCTTAAGAATCTTAAGATGATATTCCCCAAGAATATGGGGAAAGGGACAAAGGAGGGGAGGGGGGGTGAAGGGAGTATAATTGGTGGGGCCACACCTATGGAGCATCTTAGAAGGGTACAGGCGAAACTTACTAAATGCAGAATATAAATGTCTTTGTACAATAACTGAGAAAATGCCATGAAGGCTATGTTAAATAGTTTGATGAAAAAATTCCAGATTGTGTATGAATCCAGCACATTGTACCCCTTGATTGCACTAATGTATGCAGCTATGATTTAATAAAAAAATAAATAAATAAAATAAGAAAATTATCTTTCCCACAGTTCTTGAGTCTTTCTGGATGCTCCTTCTTGCTGGCTGAAATGCATTTGGGAATAACAGGAATGAGGATCAATTGATACCACTGTTGTTCCAACATTCTAAAGTTTATTTTCCAAAGACAAAGGACTTAGGAAAAGGGGTGATTCCCACATAGTTTTCTCCCACCTGCAGAGGTCACAGGTATTGTAATTTAGACTCAATGCTCTTTTCCCAAGGTTCTTTCCTTTAGCCCATAGCTCAGTTCAGTCTTCATTTTATATCTTCTTTTTATTTTTCTGAAGTAAAGATGAAGTAGAGATGATTTGTGTAACGCTACATGGGGAATCATTGCCCCCAGAACAGCTTTGGGGAGCAGAACAACACTTTACTATATTTCTGTGGGGACTTGACCTCATACCTTGAAAATCCTAGACAACTAAGAATAGCTTCAGGACCTAAGAATGGGTCAGCAGAAAGGACGTTTTTGTTTCTGAAGTGCATTTCACACTCCTGATGCTAAACTACATGTAACCCGCTATTATGTCTACCTTCTCCTGTCCATTGGTATCCTGTTGGCACTAGTTGATTCAGAAGGTATTACTAGTTTACAATCTGTAAGCTATTCTATACCCACTCCTGAAACCTAACCAAAGTTGTTCATTTTGGGAATTTAAAATTTGTGAGCAGAGGACTCTAATACTCCTGTGCTGTTGAAAAGTACATGCCTGCTCTTCTTCTATAGTTTCATAATACCATCATCTCTTGTCCATCAATACTCACTCCTTTATGCACACTCCATGCCTTACTATGGTTAATTGAGGCTAAGATGGGCTTATAATAAGTATTTACCAGGGTAATGAATACTCAGCCAATCGATGTCTTCAATAATTTCTTCAAATGTTTAAATGTTGAACCTGGCTTATATGGTGTAAAATTGCTTTTGAACTTTTTTTCTGCCTGGTTAAAAGAACCTTGAGTCTCATCATTCGTAGGTCATTAGTTTTTTGGAAATAATAAAATAAGTTCACATACTTTACCTGGTACTGATTATATTTCCAGAAGAAGGTCAATTGCACAGTGACAATTTCTATTTGGCTACCATGTCCCTATCATGCAAGAAAAACTGGCATTTATTAGGATATACCTTCAGGCTTTCTTTCTTCAAAAAGTCCTTTTTCATATTTCTCCAAAGGCAAGCTCCAAATATTTTGTGTCTTAACCACTTTAGCTATTAATTGCTGAAAGATGGCAGGAAACCTTGAGATAATTTCAGGGCATTGTTTTCAAGCTGATAGATACCTTGTGGGATGTAAAATGCTATTTTCTTTTTTTCTTCCTTTAAGGTAGAGGTTTACAAAAATAATTATTTTTGACTCCCCAAAATTGGTCTCTGTACTCTTAGAGAGCAAGAGCCTTGTCTGTTTTGTTCTCTGCCAAATCCTCAGTGCCTGAAACAAGTCCTGGCACTCATTAACCCTTCCTAGGTGTTTTCTAAATACATATTAGATGAATTAATGAAGAAATTGCTCTCTGAAGAACTCAGTAAGCAGTGTATGACTTGGTGTTCACCTCTCCAAATACACTGGTTACCCACTCATACATTTAGTCTTCTTTCTTTCTTTTTTTTTTTTTTTGTTGCAGTGTTTGGCTGGGGCAAAGTTTGAACCTGCCACCTCCAGCACAGGGGGCTGGCATCCTACTCCTTGAGCCACAGACGCTGCTCTAGTCTTCTTTCTTATTCCCTGCCAATAGGTGGGGAGGAGGCACTGGGGTTATAGAACTGAGTTTCTGCAACTAATCATCCCTTAAGTACTTTTATAAGTACTTGACTTTAAAACAAGTAGGCTTCTTTTTATTATTTCAAAATATTTGTTTTTTTTTTATTGAATCATAGCTGTGTACATTAGTTCAGTCATGGGGTACAGTGTGCAGGCCTCACATACAATCTGAAAATATTGAGGGGTTACAAATGTTTTTTGCTACATGGATATAGTGTATAAGGCTGAAGTTAGGGCTTTCGGTGTGACCACCAATAGGGCAGTGTTTCTTGTACCCAGTTGGGTAAGTTTTTATCCCTCACTCGTCTTCCATTCTCCCTCCGTCTCAGTTTCTAATGTCCTTTATACATTCTTACGCCTTTATATACCCATTATTTAGCTCCCACTTATCAGTGAGGACATGCTATTTTTTTTTTTCTGAGATGCTTCACTTAGGAGAAGGGTCTCTAGTTCCATCCAATTTGCTGCAAAAGACTTTATTTAATTCTTTTTTTATGACTGAGTAGATCTCCTGGGTGTGCATCATACATATATAAGTGTAAGTATATATGTGTGTATGTGTGTGTGTGTGTGTTTCACATTTTCTTTGCTCCTGAATTGATGAGCACTTTGGTTGATTCCCTATCCCCTTGCAATTGTGAATTGGCTGTGAATAATATTCAAATGCAGATGTACTTTAGATAAAGTGAATTATTTTCCTTTGGTAAATTCCCTGCAGTGGAGTTACCACAGCAAATTGTAGGCTGACTTCTAGCTCTTTGAGGAATCTCCACACTGTTTTTGATAGAAATTGTATGAGTTTGCCATCCCACCAATGATATGTAAATGTTCTTTTTCTCTGCATTCATGCCAACATCTGTTGTTTCTTGAATATATCAGAATAATGATCATTCTGACATGGGTTAAGGTGGTGTCTCACCATTTTTTTAACTTGCATTTCCCTGATGATTAGTGATATTGAGTATTTTTTCATATGTTTGTTGACCATTTGTCTATATTGTTTTGAAAAAAATCTGTCATGTCTTTTGCTAACTTTTGGATGGAGTTGTCTTTTTTTTCTTACTGATATGCTTGACTCCCTTGTAGATTCTGGGGATCAGTCCTTTGTTGGGTATATTGTTTCTGTGAAGGACAGGGCCTGCCAATCAGCATGTGGAGCTGGGGACATGGCCCAAATTGTAACACACAGAGCCAGGGCAATTGTCCTGCCCAATTGGCATGTGATGCCAAGGGGGTTGAGCTGTTGGATGGCTGGGGTTCTCTCCTCAGGCAGATTGTCCTCAGGCTGCTACCATGGGACCTCTCGAGTAGTGTCAGCTCCACTCCATTCAAATTTCCTAGTGGGGGCAGGGAACTTTTCTTTCAGCCATAGGGTGTGAGAGAGTGTCTGCCCTCTCTTCTCCCTCTTTACTCCAGCAGGGGCAATGTAGGTTATGGAGAAGTTGATCCTAGGTAGTCTGAATATTATGGACTTTTGAGCTCAGAAGGAGCAGGAACAGAGGCAAACAGATTTTTGCTGAGCTGGCTCTGTTGCAACACTACTGTACAGTCTCCAAACAGTTCCCTGATTAGTATGGAGGCCTGTGTTGATAGTGGGAGCCTCCTTGCAGCTTGGTTTGGACTGTCTTGGGAGGTGTGGGGCCCCAGGTTCTCTCCTTTTTCCCCTTTCAACCTATCGGGGTCTTTCCTATGTACCTTCTGATACTGGTGAGTGTCACTCTGAGTGTATTCTGTCACTTTTCTGATTATATGTTCTGTTCAAGCAGAGCCATCTGTAGGTGAGCATCTACTTAAAACTTTTGATCATCTCCCTGAGAGTGGCATATATGGGCTATTTCTCTATAGTGGTCCCTTTCTCTAAAGCAGGCTTTCAAAATCAAGATCTTAAAGATTACAAACCATGTTCTTCTGAATGCTGTTCACATTCCATTCGTGGGGACAGAGAACTACTTTAGACTTCTTTTTTCCACTTTTTAGTCTTCAGTTACCAGAGAGATACAAAAATTAAAATTTTAAAGATCTAATTTGTGAGAGGCATATATGTTATAATCCTTGAGAAAGGCAGGGATTTTGGGTTCTCTTAAAATCATTATTTCTCTTTAGGAAGTCTTTGACACACAGAACATAACTAAGGACACCTCTGGTACTCTGAGCACTGACGCTGCTGACTATACTACGCTAGCATCTTAAAATGTTGGAGTTTGTTATAACAAATATTTCCATCTTCTACACGTCTCCTGGGTCTGCAAGCAAGTCAGTGAATACTTTTTCAATAGTTCCAAATACCAATCAGGGAATTCTAGCCAATGATAATGAGCCTAAAACATAGGTAGACTTTGTTTTTTAAACTGCCCCAGGCTTGGCTTGGCCCCTGTGGCTCAACGGGCTAAGGCTCCAGCCACGTACACCTGAGCTGGCGGGTTCGAATCCAGCCCGGGCCTGCCAAATAACAATGACGGCTGCAACCAAAAAATGGCTGGGTGTTGTGGCAGGCGCCTGTAGTCCCAGCTACTTGGGAGGTGGAGACAAGATACTCACTTGAGCCCAGGAATTGGAGGTTGCCGTGAGCTGTGATGCCACAGCACTCTATCCAGGATGACAGCTTAAGGCTCTGTCTCAAGAAAATAAAAAAATAAAAAAAATAAACTGCCCCAGGCTCTACTTCCAACTCCTCCTTGGAATCTACCAAATATAGGCAAGTAGGAGGCAGAAAGACAGCTTGCCATGAGTGTCTCCTGGTGGGACATGGCAGGGGCTCACCTTTAGGGCCTTTTCAGCCATCTCTAATTCTTTACTTAGAGCCTCTCAACCTTCAGTATATGATTCTGACTTCTCTTTCTTATCACAGGCTATTTTCATGTGTCTCAGGCTACCTCCATGATAGCAGATCAAAGACGGGTTGCCTGCTTAGTCTGCAGGGGGCTGGGATGGGCCTGCCTCAGCATCTGGGTCTTGAGAAGTCTTCAGAGGTATGTTTAGATCTTGTTTCTAGCCTATGAAAGTCAGCTTTAGGCTTTGCATTTCAGGACCTCTTTTAATCCACAAAGAAGGGACCAACTGATTGTCTTTTTTCTTTCTTCAGTAGCTTCAACCATTGGAGAAGTTGAGTCACTTGATTCAGCTAGGAAATAAAGGCATACTTTACTCATATTAGACCCAGGTGATGTCTGATGTAGGTAGTTTTGTAAAAGTCTTTACATCCAGCTCTCGGAAAAATGCTGCTTTGCAATAGCTTCATAGAGTATGGCTACCCATTTCTTCATACACCAGTAGGAGAAAGCTAATGCTTTACAGATTACTTCCAAGATTGTGTTCCATTAGCCTTTTTTATTTGTTGTTTTGCCTCTGATAGTGGTCCTTGTGGAGAATCCTGTCACTGGCATTCTGAAAAGATCCTTAAATTTTGATATTTTCCCTACTAATAAGGGGCATAACTTTCCTAACAATGATCCCTGATGCACTATTTGCAATAGCCAAAATATAGAAACAACCCAATTGTTCGTCAACTGATACACAACTACATAAAATATGATATGTTCAGACAAGTTAGCCATAAAAGAATGAAGTACTGATAAATGCTACAACATAGATGAATATTGAAAGCATTTTGTTAAGTCAGTGGTTCTCAACCTACCTAATGCCGTGGCCCTTTAATACAGTTTAATACAATCATGACCCACAGGTTGAGAACCACTGTGCTAAGTGAAGGATGTGAGACAATAAGGCCATTTATTTGTATAAAATAACCATAATCGGCAAATCTATAAAAACATAAAACCCATTAATGGTTGACAGGAGTTGGGGGAACAGGGAGTATCTGCTAATATTTATAAAGTTTCCTTTTTTTTCCCTTTGAAACAGAGTCTCATTATGTCGCCCTTGGTAGAGTGCTATGGTGTCACAGCTCACAGCAACCTCAAACTCTTGGGGCTTACGCGATTCTCTTGCCTGAGTCTCCCAAGTAACTGGGACTATGGGCACCCACCAAAAATGTCCCGCTATTTTATAGTTGTAGTTGTCATTGTTGTTTAGCTGCCCCGGGTGGGGCTCGAATCCGCCAGCCTTGGTGCCCGTGTGGTGCTTTCTAAGTGATGAAAATGTTTTGAAATTAGTGTACAATACTGTGAATATACTAAATGTCATTGAATTTTTCACTTTAAAATGATGAAAATGATGCATTGTATGTAATATGTGTTTTAGCACAAGAAATACGTTAAAAAAATGAACTACAAATATTATAAGACAAATTAAGTATTGTATTTATATTTCATAGCATTGGTAAAAGGCTTTCTATAGACAGACTCTTAAAGTAATAAAGATGAAGTGATATAGTTACCTAAAAATTTAAATTTTTCTGTTTGGGATAATATATCACAATAATGTTTATGACATATTTGATATATATTTGAGGATCAAAATTAGTAGTTTTAAAATATAAATATGTTCCACAAATCAATGTGAACTTTTTATTTTAAAGAAAGCAATAGTGAAAAATTATCAAAGGAAACCCAAGAAAAATGCAAACAGTTTTTATAAAAATTATGCTTAATCTCATTAATGCTTTTTAACATAAAGATTGATTTTAGGTGTAGGGCACAACTACAAGATGGACTCTACCTAACCAATTCAAATATTGTCACCTGGTTGTTTGTACCCTCACATTAACCTGAAATAAAAAAAAGAAAGAAATATAAAATACAATGAAAAAAATAGAGATTAAAATGAAGAAATAGTTTTCCCACATCTGATTGACTAGAATTTAAGACATGAAAACCATCTGGAGGTAGAACAAAGGTCTATAGAAATGACACCGTTATGTTGGGCTGTATGTTTAAATTGCTATGTAATTCAGTAAGGTAATTTTGTAATGGTTTTTTTTTTTTTTTGAGACAGTCTCACTATATCGCCCTTGGTAGAGTGCCATGGTGTCACAGCTCACAGCAACCTAAAACTCTTGGGCCTAAGTGATTCTCTTGCCTCACCCTCCGAAGTAGCTGGGAGTACAGGCCCCCGCCACAATGCCCAGCTATTTTTTGTTGTTGTTGCGGTTGTTCTTATCGTTTTCGCTGGCCCGGGCTGGGTTTGAACCTGCCAGCCTCGGTGTATGTGGCCGGCACCCTACCCACTGAGAAATGGGTGCTGCCCTAATTTTGCAATTTTTATAAAAATCAAAAATGTATAATGCTCCTGCAATTCCACTTGAACAATTTTATACTAAGAAAGTTTCTATTACAGAAGCAATAGAATGATTATCTTAAGAAATATGTGCATAAGAATTTTTTTTGCAGTCATTTGAATAACAACAAGAAAAAACATAGAAACAATCTGAAAAACTTCAAGTGGATGAGGGGAGCACTTAAATGCAATATAGTAAGATGCTCAATAGCCATTAAAAATAATGAACTGGAGCTAATAATGAAGTGCCAAAAAGTGTCCTTTATACACAGTTCAGTGTAGAAAAGGAGCTGAAAGTCTTTATAGCACAATCACAGACCATAGTACTGGGAAGGGTAGATTGGGGAGAATATTATTTCTTCTTTATATATTTCAAAATCTAATTTTGTTGTCATGATTAAATTTTTATTAATTTTTGCTTTTTCCATTTTTTTATGTTTAAAAGTGACTACCTCTATAGCGTAGAAAATAATTTACCTTTTCTTCCAGAGTAATCGTTGCTATTCCAAGCTTGTCCTCCTGAAACAGTGAGAGAGCTTCTGTTCCCTCTAGATATTCTGCCTGTTAGCTGAGAATTGTTTTCTTTCTGATCTCAAGAGGAATTTGCCTTCCTCTCCCTTCTTTTTTGGCTTTGGGTGGAATTCTTACTGCAGTTTACATTCTCCTGTGAGCCACAGACCTCTGTTTTCACACAGGCTAATGGGGAAATCAGCACTGGGAGATTATGAACTGCTACCTCATTTGTGCTGGCCCTCTAGGGCTGAGGTTTGCATTTATAGTTTTCTAATTTGTAAATGCGCTGCCAGAAATAGAGACAGAATATGTCTCGGGGCACCCGGAGTCTGTTTAAATGCACACAAATAAGTTCCCAGACTGCACATATTTTCTTTTCGTCTTCTCCTCTCTGTCTGTGTCACTGCTCTCTCAATTTTCCTTCATTTTTTCTCATTCCATGTGTAACCTTCCTCCTGTCTTCATACTCATCTTCACACTCACTTGGTTTTTGCCTATTAACATTAAAGGTAATGGCCTCCTGTTGGTATTCACAGCCGAACACCACGATAACCAGGCAAGGGTTAAAGGTGGGTGCTGGGAGGAAGGGGTCCATCCAGCCTCTCTTCTACAGATCTGCTCCACAGTGGCCAAAGTTAGGATTGGGAAAGAGATGAAAATGATCCATTCCATTTTGGTGACATCCAAAGTGATCTATTGGTGAGATATTCAGGCAGGATACACAGGTCTGAGGTAAGGGAGGAATCTGGGCTGCAGATATTGAGATGCTGGGTAAACTCACCAGCATGCCTGTCTGTGTCACTCCCAAGCCCTGTACATCACTGACACATGGTACTACTGCTTTCCCAGGTGACCCCAAAGCCTCTTCCAAAGTTGAAATTCTAAAGATGGAATAATGGCATTATTCTGCAATCTCAAATCAATTCAAGGTGCGGGGGAGGAGGAATGAGGGATGAGGGAAAGAGGAGGAGGGGGAGGACGGGGGTTATAGTGTATGGCACGCTTCTTGGGGGCTGGACACAACTGTAAGAGGGACTTTACCTAACAAATGCAAGCAGTGTAACCTGATTCTTTGTACTTTCAATGAACCTCAAGCAATAAAAAAAATATTATTCCATTGGTTGGGATTGTGCCATGCCTTTAACTCTGTACCTCCATTCTTCATCCCACACCCTTAAGGATATCAGGGCTATCCTGCCCTTTCCTATGCTGCCTAGACGGTGTTTTCTGAAATAGGCCTTTTTGCCTTCTGCAGCTTCAATCTGACAGCATTTTGCAAGTATTAAGGTCATGTCAAATGTGAACAGTCATCACATTCCAGGTAAATACGTTAGCTTTCCATCAAACTAGGAGTGAAGTGGACTGAATAACAAATAAAATCACCTTTTATATAAAACTCTTTCTTTCATAAATGCAATAAATGGTTTATAAAAGTTACCAGCTATGGGTTTCTAATGTCCTCAGTTATTTGATTAATTAAGCAGTTTGCTGCGGCTTTTATTTTTATTAGTACTTTTAAATTTTCAATTATTATGAATGTATAATTGTTACGTGTATTTATAGGTTACACGATATTTAGATACAAGCATCCAAAGTGTAGTAATGAAATCAGGGTAATTGGGGCATCCATCACTTCAAATATTTATCATTACTTTGTATTAGGAACATTCTAATTCCACTCTTTTAGTTATTTTAAAGTATACCATAACTTATTGCTGACTATAGTAACAAGGTTTCAGCTTTTAAATGTGGAATTTCTGAGTCATAAGACAATTGTAAATTGTAGCTTTCAGGCATATGCCAGATAATCTGAGCTTCAGTTGGTGGGAGCTAGATGGGTTTGGGATTATTTATTCTTTCAGTGTCATCTTGCAGATGATGAGGAAACTGAGCTCAGAAATGTGAATCAATTTGTTCAAAGTCACACAAGGACTGGGTGGCAATGGATTCCAGATCAGCTTTTCCCAACACTCCAGCATGTAGACTGATATAGTCTCAAATGTAGGAGAAAATCATAATGTATTTCTAAAGTAATCTTAAAATATTATAGTTCTACTCCAACTCTTTACGTACTAATCAACCTCCTCTGAGATATCCTTGATATTCTAAACCCCAAACCCATAATAAAAGGATTTATTAGACTAAGCAAAGCAACCACTTCATGGAAGAGCAGAATCAGGAACTCCCTCCCTGATCGTCTTGTTTTGCACAATTAACAGAATAAACAGTCCTTTATGTGGATCAGTAGAAAGATTATCTCATGATAAAATTGATCTTATCTGTGAGGTGTGATCTGTGAACACTCAGTGCTCATTAACCTCTTGATGTTAGGCGGTGGTGGCTTTGCAACTGCACCGATCTTGGTCTAAAATTCAGCCATTCTAGTTATTAGCTATGTGATGTTTGTGGAAATTACTCTGATAACCTCAATTTCATAATTTGTAAAATTAGGATTAAAAATAAATGATACTTGTAGGACTGTGGAGGAGATCAAATAGGTTGATACTTGAATAGCACTTAGCTCTGTGCCTGGCACACAGAAACAGCTTGATAAATTGTAGTCAGAAAATGTGATACCTAAGAAAAATGCTGGTAATATGTGTATTTAAAGGTAAAGGAGGGGAAAGAGTTGCCTTGTGCGAAATTCCCAGTAAATGAGTAAAACTGATGATAAGTTAGGTGATAAAGCCTTGTGGGAATTTTCACATTTCATTAAATTACTTTCTCCATCTTTCTCCTGAGAGCTAGATACATAGATTAGGAAGGATCATTCTGTTTTCTAAAAGACATAAAATGAAACTTCTCTTAGTCAACCTTTTTAAATTGCTTGAGTCAGTATTTCCATTTACTCATTCATTAAAAAATAATTATGCAGCATCATTTGCATGCTAGGCATTGACCTGCAACCTAAACATAAGCCATTGTCATTTATTTGCCTTGGAAGGGCCTCCAAGTTTGATACTTCTCTTCCTGCCTTAGGATCAAGGAAATGAAATGGGATTTGGAATCACACAACCCAGACTTGGAGCTGACCTTAGACAGCATATATTCTATAATCAATATTCCCCACCATCACTTATTCCTGCTGGAACTGCTCTGATGGACTTGTCTATGTGGAGAGGCAGCCATGTCTAGTGTTGTACAGTTCTCATTCTTCCTGTGTTTGCCCTTCCTTGAGCCAACTTTATATCTCTGAAACATGATTCCACTGGTTCTCATCCAGCCTTATTTCTAATTCATTGTCTTCATATAATGGTAAAAATATAAATAGTGGAGTCAGAAGAATGGGGATGGCCTGATGCTCTTTCCCTTACAAGCTGTGTGAGCATGAGTGAACTCTGTGAGCCTCAGTTTCCTCATATAAGAATGGGAAGTAAAGATTAGATGATGTTGTTCAGGGCATGGCACTCCATAGGTGCATGGTAATTGGTCACTCCCTTGCTGTCACTTCTTTTATTTTATATAATTTATTCATTTATTTATTTATTATAGTTGGAGAATAATTGAGAGTACATTAATCCAGGTTATACTGCTTGCATTTTCTGACTAAAGTTCCTCTATTAATAGTGTCCTGCCCCTGAGACCTTCTGTACAGCTAAGGAGACAACCAAAGCAAATAGACAACCATCAGAATGGGAAAGATATTTGCACATTATGAATCAGACAAAGACTTGTTAACTAGAATCTTCAGAGAACTCAAATGAAGCAACAACAACAACAACAACAAAAAGCTAAAAATCCCCTACATCAATGGGCAAGTGAGATGAATAGAACCTTCTTTAAAGAAGAAAGACGAATGGCTAACAAGCATAGGAAAAATGTTCATCACCCCTAGTTATCAGAGAAGTGTAAATCAAAACCATCCTGAGATTTCCTCTAAACCCAGTGAGAACGGCCCAAATCACAAAGACTCAAAGCTGCAAATGCTGGTGTGGTTCTGGAGAGAAGGGAACACTTTTACACTGCTGGTGGGATTACAAACTAATACAATCCCGTTGGAAGGAAGTATGGAAAATCCTCAAAGAACTCAAACTAGACCTCCCATTTGATCCTGCAATCCCATTACTGGGCATCTAACCAGAAGAAAAAAAAAAATCCTTTTACCATAAGGGCACTTGCACTAGACTATTTATTGCAGCTCAATTTACAATCGCCAAAATGTGGAAACAGCCTAAATGTCCACCAACCCAGGAATGGATTAACATGCTGTGGTATATGTATACCATGGAATACTATCCAGCCATTAAAAAAGATGGAGACTTTATATATTTTGTATTAAGCTGGATGAAAGTGGAGCACATTCTTCTTAGTAGAGTATCACAAGAATGGAGAAGCAAGAATCCTATGTACTCAATACTGTTACTTCTTACTGATAGCCCTTCAGCTATCTGAATATGTATATTCCTTTTCAGAGTTCCCTCCTGTATGGGTTAAACATCCTTAATTCTTTAGTAGTTATTAAGTTAGGAAAATTTGCATGTCTTGCTATCTTTTTTTGTGTGTGGCTTAAGTTTGTCAATGTTCTCAAACCTGGAACCCAGAATTGAACTTAATACTTCCGACTTTAGCAAATAATTCAGGCAAAATCAGGATTAGTAATTCCATTTTCCTTGATTCGGTATTTCGCAAAATATTCTATGTGCTTCTTTGGTTTCTGTGAAATACGACTGCTGATTAAGCAGTTCACTTTAATTTATCTTATCCTGCAGAAGCTCTTGCTATATTTAAAATTTAATTCTTGAGATGGCTTGCTCTTGCTTATAGATCTCAGTGGCGGAAAGGGGGCTTAATTATTTATGTGAGAATAAAATAAACGACGTTCCTTAAATCAATTACTGATCTATATCTTCTTCAGCTTCTGGAAGATAAGGCTGACCCCACTGAGCACTGAAAGCCACTAAATTATGCCAGACATCATTAGAGTATTCTAAAGAGAAAGAGTTTTCAGTTTTCTAAACTATGAAATATGATGTGTCAGTTTTTTTTTTTCCTTGAAAGCCCATATGTTGTGTTGGAAAAAGTAGTTAGGATGGTGGTTTATTATTAAATGCAGTGGTTTATTTTATGTGTCAACTTGACGTGGCCACCGGTTGCCCAGATATTTGGTTAGACATTATTCTGTGAGGGTATCTCTGGATGATGATGATAGTGACGCAGCAGCCTGAGGAAAGCAGACTGTCCTCCCTGGTATGGATGGGCCTCATCCACCTTATAGGAGGACCACATAGAACCCAAAGGCTGAGGAGGGGAGAATTTCCTCTTTCGGCTTGATTGTCTTTGAACTGGGACACGAATCTTCTTCAGGCTTTGGATGTGGCCTGTAATTTACACCATCAGCAATCCTGGTTTCAAGTTAGATATGACCCGAAATGATACTACTGGCTCTCCTGTCTTCAGCTTATTGATGGCAGATCTTCAGACTTCCAACCTTAATAACCACATGAGGCAATTCCTTGTAATAAATGAGTGTGTGTGTGAATGTGTATGTGTGTATGTGTATTCTGGATTTTCTCCATGGCTTGAGTTCATATATTCTGGACCTTGAGGAACATAACCAGCACCACTGATACTGGTTACTCTTAGTCATGCATGTATTTGCCCTCTGCCAAACATGAGGTAGGTGCTATGGATGTCAAGAGTGAAAGAAACCAGAAATGGTCCCAGACATCATGATTTTGCAACATAGGAGAAATAGAAGTGCTGACCAATCACCACAGGGATCAATGTTATCTCCTAGAAGTTTTACAAAATGCTCTAAATATTCGTTTATATTTCTATCTCTCCTATGGCTTAAGTGGCTCATTCCAGGCAGGGTTTTAAACTTTAGGTCTACTACATTCTCTGAGACATAAGAGGGGCTATGAATATAAACATTTGTTGAATAAATGAATTAACAAAGAAAAAGAGATGAACACTAGTAGAATAAATTCCACAGAGGTTCACTTCAACAAATTGTCGAGTTCAGGTCCTATTTATCCCTTTTGATTTGAAGAATGAATTTTAAGTCTAGCAGAACTATATTTTAATGATTTTTCATCAAACATTTATTGAACAACTACTATGTACCAGACTCTTTTCTAGGCATGGCTTCTGTAGATGAAGAGAATAGAGACTTTGTACTGTAATAACTGAGCACATAGTAAGGAGTTGTAAGTGTCTGTGTCTTTAAAGGCATCTTCCCTGGAGATATGAAGAGGAACTAATATTGAAAAGACAAGTACAGAGAAAATAATGCACAACTCAGAGAACATCTGTCTTCTTTGGTGGATTGCTTACTTAATTGGTAAGAAAAACCCAATCAAGGCCAGTGAGGAGTACTTTAAAAATCCTTAGAGCACATAATTAGCTTTGCTTTTAACCTTGCCGACACGAGAAAGACAGATTTTTAATAATGTTTAATTATTTAATTGTACCCTTTTCTTTAATGAACTACTCCAAGTGGCACTCCAGGGGGATTTATTTAGCTTTCGTTAAACTGTCCCTTGTATCCAGTGTACAAAATGCAAGAGCAGAGCTGGTTTTGCTAGCTAAATCTTGGGTGATTTTATAGCCCACATGGCATCTCCCATGACATTAAATGCAGGTAACATCCAGGCCAAGGCTGACTCAGAGAGAAAAGCTTTTACAAAGGCCTTTTATCCCTCATATTATGACACCCCAAGCCTCTCTCTGTGCTTCCACCTCCTGTCACCTGCTGCCACTCTGCGTCCACTCACTGATACATGCACATGTATACTGGGGCAGAAGTTGAAGGCAGGAGTGAGAAGGAAGAAACCTTATTAGGAGATTGAGCTCATCACTGTGCCTTTTCCTTAACATTTCTCTTTCTATCTTCTTTTGGTATCAGCGGTTCATCATTAAATATTTGTTTTACTAGTTGCATGGCAGCTTTGATTGCAATAATATAAAACTTGACTCAAATTGATACAAAAACTAAAGGAAATTTGCTGCATAACTGAAAAGTCCCTTGGCAATGCCAGCTTCAAGCACAGTGTGGTGCAGAGGCACAAGTTTCTGTCACCAAGGACTGTATCCTCCATGTCTCCTTGGTCTGCCTCTTCTTTTGTGCTGATTTCAACAGGAGTTTGATTTTCCCTGTAGCCCAAACATTGCTGCCCATAGTTTCTTAGAGATAACTACTTCATTTACATGTTCAGCTGGCAAGGTAGCATCTTTGTTCCCAAGTGTAGTACTACATATTATCTACGTATTATCTATAGTTTACCATGGTTGCACTGTGTGGGCCACTTGTTCTTTTGCAGTCAATGTATGTGGTCAGAGAGAAGAAACGCACCACAGGCTTGGCCTAGTTCACATAACACAATCCTAGAAACAGAGTCAAAGGTGTAATGTGACTTTGTCAAGGTCACAAACCTAGCAAGCTAGTGGGACCAGAAATTCTGTTCTTTCCTATATACCACGTGCTTAAAGCTACCTGTGAATTCAGTGTCATCCGGTCATGCAGTCCTTGCTCTTTGATTCTTGTCATGGTTCTTCCATTGATTGATTCTGCTATCCCAAAGCAAGTCCTTTAACCGCTGCCAGCCTCCATTTCCTTATCTCTAATGTAGGAAAGATTATGTCTGGCCTGTATCAGGACACCTGCATCAATGCTCACAGAAGCACTGGTAAGTTTCAGAGGGCTACACAAATATCTGATGTTGTTACTATTAGTGGTAGTGTTGATTTTTGCTGGCTGGCTATGCGACATCTCCTCTGACTGTGGTAGGACCTGGCAATCACTGCTTCTTCACTTGGCTGAAAGCTCTCTGAGGACAAGCATTAAGTGTGCCTCGGGAAGTTATTTCAGACCACAGAGCACAGTTAAGGACATTCCTGAAATTGAGAAGACTGGAGGCTTCAACCTGGTTAGGAAATTTCCGAGAAGGCACTCATACAATGAAGAAATTTCAGAAATGGGAGCTGCAGAAGGTGATAACATGTTATAGCAAACTCTTTAAGGTCTTTCTATGAACATACTGCTGGGATATGTGGTTCATAAATGACTCAAGGTACCAAATCCATAGAAGATATCAAAGCAAAAGTAATAACCTGAACAGATTTCAGCTGTTTGCATCTAAGGTTCAAGAGAGGTAAGTGGTGAGTTGGCAAGGGCTTGTGGAGATTTTGAGCAATAGCAAAGCAAATAAGCAACCTTATGACACATCTTGGGGAAAACTCATGAGAGATTACATTTGTTTCATCTTCATTAAGAAATGAGCAGCTGTTTTTTATTTGTATGTTCTTAAATGGATTTTGAAGGCAGTTTGAGATGGATGGGTTTCCCACAATATGGGAAGATATTACCAACTGAAGAGTGCAGAGCCAGGGAGTATACGTGCATGACCAGTAAATGGTGTCTGTTGTGCTGAGACAGGCCATCAAACCTTCTTATTAATAAGGTCAGAGTAGAGCTTGTGACAGCTGAATTTTAGAATCTCTTCAATAAGATACTTGCCAAGCCTGGGTAGGAATGCACATGGAAATTGAGAAGGGAGGCAGGGGAGGTAAAGAAAAATTGAGGGGGGATGGGACATAGATGTGAGCAATTTGGGTGAGAGTGCAGTTGCAGGAATTGATTTTTTTGTTTGTTTGTTTTTGTTTTTTTGAGACAGAGTCTCACTCATTTGCCTTGGGTAGAGTGCAGTGGAGTCATAGCTCACAGCAACCTCAAACTCTTGGGCTCAAGCAAACCTATTGTCTCAGCCTCCTGAGTAGCTGGGACCATAGGTGCTCACCACAATGCCCAGCTAGTTTTTCTATTTTTAGTCAAGACAGTCTCACTCTTACTCAGGCTGGTCTTGAACTCCTGAGCTCAGGTGATCCACCCACCTCAGCCTCCCAGAATACTAGGATTACAGGAATGAGCCACAGAGCCTGACCCAATTGCAGGAATTGTAAGAAAATATTCCTGCAGCCCAGGGACCCAGTTTGAAAACTGACAGCCCTATTCCCATGGACTTGAAGGGGTCTTCAGGGATCAATGCTATGATTCCCTTTGTCTCATGCTGCCTTGGAGTTAGCTGCTAGGATTCAAATCTCAGCTCTAGCCCTGACAAGCTGCATAACACTGGACATTCACCCATAGCTTTTTTCTCTTTTCTTATCTAGAAACCAGAGACAATAGTAAGTTATTCTGAGGGCAAATGGAAGCGTAAAGCCCCTAGCATAGTGGTTTATGGGCAGGAAGCATCAATCAAGTGGGCTGTTCTTATTTATGACATGCTGCTGATTTCTCCTGCTCAGAGCAAATCTCAATTACAAAGGAGAATCGACTCAAGATCCTAAAGGGCTTCTTCATAGCTGGACCAGTGCTGACCATGGGATGGACACAGGTAAGAGACTCACACTGTACCCTGAGATGCTGCTAAGGATTTGGACACTGGGAAACAAGAAGCCCTGAATTCTATTGTTTTCTGTGTGCAGCCATTTCAGATCCTACAGGGGGCTGTTTTGCTCTGTTTCAAAAGACAGCTGGGCTTTTGGCTGTCAAGATGAGTTGAAGCACAGCCATTTGGTGAGGGGATGGAGGGGGTCTTTATAAATAGAAAACAAGTGGGAAGCGGTTTTATTGAGTGAATAAAAAAAGCACCTGGATATCTTCAAAATAGTGCAATTTCATAGACATGTCCCACTTTGCAGTGGCTCGCTTAAAATGACTTGGCCCCAATTTGGGAAGTTTTATCCTGTGCACTGAAGAGAGCCTAAAGGACTCCAGCGGCCTCTTCCTTTGCTTTTAGTGAAGCAAAGAACTCAACATTTTCATGATCTGTCCAAAGCAGAGTTAAAGGGGGAGAAAACAGAGTATTTCAAAAACAGGTAGGCAGGCACAACTTCATTTTGGGAGGCATTGTTTTAACGAAATTATTTTGGAAATAAAATTGCCTGGGAGAGTATGGTACTAAAAATAGGTGTTCATGTGTGTGAGTATGTGTTTATAAACCTAGGAAAAAGAAAACACGGAGCCTGAAATTCATACAACTCTAATGAATTCATACAATTCAGCCAGCTCCATAGCTTCTCAGACAATTTCTAGTATCTGGCTTACATATGTGAAACATGGAAGAATTTGTTAAGTTCCTACATACTTACTGGCTCCCATGTGAGGGGAGATAAGGAAGAGGACATTGGTGCTTTTCTCTTAGAGACAACCCTAAACTTGAAGCGGGCCCCAAATACCAGTCTACAGTATTCTAAAAATGTTGAGCTTCTAAAAATGTCAGTTAATGCCTCACCATTATGTTCCTTAAGCACACCTGTGTTTACTGAGGAATGTTGTTATGCAGTCATATAAGTCTACTGTAACACCCCCACTTTCCTGATCATTCTATTTTCTTTTCTATTCACAATATTCAATACTATGTCAAGACAGTGTTCACATCTTCATCACATTTACTATAGGGCATCACGTTGCCCAAGGTTCAAGGAGCCAACCAGGGGTGGGAGACCTGCCACCTTCTGATTTCAAGATCCTTCTTTTTTAAGCACCAAAAGATGCAAGAAAAGTTTCATTTTTCTCTGCTGTACCACTTTTAATGAAGGGATTTGTTCTGTAAACTTTGAATTCAGTCAAAAGGCCACATGTTTTCTTAAGGCTGTAGTTCCCCTGACGAGTGAACTCTGTGAATTCTGAGTCTTGTTTCCTGTAACCAGTCCCTGTGATACATGTTATTCAAGAACAGCAGTTGTTCTAATATGTAGGCTATTTTCTCATGGAGCAGAGATTGTATTTCTTCACTTAGATGGGTCTCAGTTCTGACCTTTGTTATTGGTCCTGGATGCACTTAGGAGTAACAAAAAAAATCTTGAAGAAAAGATATCTTAAGAAGCATCTGTTTCAGGCAAAGGGGGGGATACTCTTTTCTGGCAAGTGGGTCTGAAGCCACCCATGGCCACAGTCTAGTCATTATACAGATGTGGCAGTCGCATTTTCCAGGTCATGTTATAAGTGTGTTTCCTTACACTATTGAATGTGGCAGCAATGTAAATATAGATTGAAGACATGGGGGCATTGAAGCCAGTGGTAGGATATTTCTTGGCCAGAGAAGTGATAAGGGTGATATAAAAATCAAATTCAATAGAGACACCTTATTTGCTATTATGCTAAAGAAATCTCAGCCCTTCTACTTGGTTTTAGTGTGAGCCACTTCCCAGTCTAGGCTTTAAGAAGCCATCCATTTCAGCAAACTACAACTAGTCTGTGTAATGGATTCTAAGAATCAGGTAACTGCCCTCATGACCTATTCACAATTCTATTTTGCTCACTAGGTTTGATGTCTGTCCACCATGTCCAGGCTCATATGTGTCTCCCAGTTTCTGTGGGAATTCCTTTAGTGTACAGACCTTCCTGGCTGGGGATCGCTAGACTGGGTTCTCATTACTAAGATGGGCACAATGAAGGTAGCCGCCCTCAGCCATCATAGTGCAAGGCACCAGTTTCTGGAAAATCCTTTGTGTGATCTTCAGGCAAAAGGAGAAGTGTATGCTTAGAAAAGAGTGAAAAGCTTCTTCCACTATGAAAAGATTAGGAAGTTCAAGATTCTCAGGTTCATTAAGCAAGATCTTCCTACCCTATGGCTGTACCCTGTACCTTTCTACAGAATCCTGCTCCAGGGTTCCACTCTCTTCATATCAGAGCTCTGCTCTTGATACATGAGACGAGTTGTGACAATTCATTTGCTCTTCTCAGTTCTTCTACCCACGATGATCTGTCTTATTGCATAGTCCATCCTGTGGTTACAAGGGATGAAAGTCTTTTAATATATCATAGAAGTTTCTGGCTTTTATATCATACCTAAAATTAGCGATGAGTAGCATTGGACTATTTGTGTGTGTATACAAGTTCTTTCATGCCCTTGTCTACCCCAATCCCTCCCCTCAAAACTACTCTATTCCAAAATTCTTACAATTTTCTTTGGTATCAAATTGATTAAACATCACAGACATTAAGTCTTCCAAAGCCTTTCGTAACCCCACTGTCTAGAGGTGGAAGCTTAAGTACTCATGATGTCACTGCATCTTACTTGGTGCAAGCAACAGAGCTTTCTGCCTTCAGCTAGTGGGAAACCCAATTCCCACAGCCTGCCTGAAAGTCTGCTTTGTAAGACCACTCCTGTTACCAATAGTCTTGGGAAATCCCTCCTTGATTCTCTATAAATATTAATTTTCCTCTTATACACTCTTAAACAATATTTCCTTTCTCCTTTACAACTGAAATCACTTACTTTTTTGGTACAATCTTCTTGTTTTATGAAACAGAACCTGAGGTAGAAATTAAGAGTTGATGGTTTATATTGGAAGTATGATCCCAGATGGTAAGAGTAAGGGGAAAGTGAAGAAAAGTCAGAAATGGTAGGAAACTTGCCATTATAGCAGCAACCATATAGGCCAGCAGGCCATGAAGAGCCATGAAGACCTCTGGTTGGTCTCCCCAAGGGTGTGCCCTTTTTTTGCATCACTGACTACACAGAAGAGCTCATGAGAACAGTCAGCTGGAAAGAGAAACAGAGAAAATTGGCCACTGGCTCTCTCCTTTTTTCTGCACTACTGGTAAAATTCACAACACTGAATTGTCCCCTTTGGCACCTGCTGGGGAACTGAGGTACCATGACTCACAGTTTGATTTTTCATTGGAAACACACAATATGGGAAGAGTCAGAAAGAGCCAGAGACTCCACAATGGAAACGTTAGGTCATGGATATGCTGAGGGTCTGTGGGCCATGGTGACAGGTGAGGGGGAGTTCATGCGTGTGATCTGCAGGACAGCTGAGGCTCAGAGGATCTGAGAAGGCTTGCGGATATGGCTAATACATAAGGTTTCATAAGCATAAGACTGGGTCCACTGTAGTAGGAACAGGGATGTAACATAGGTAATAAGTTTCTCCCTGATTCACCTTTATCAAAAAGTTGTACACAATACAAAAACCCTACCATACATTATAATCAGAGTACATATTTCTTGAGTGAATGCAGTGTGTAAATCATTGTCCCAAACACTTTGTATGTGACACTTTATTTTGTCCTTACAAGGGCCTATGAGTTAAGTATTGTTATTAATCCTATATTCAGATGACGAAACTGAATCTCAAACATTTGTAAAACCTTTCTGAATATCACATTGCCACTAAGTGATAAAACCATGGGTTAACCCCACAACCATCTTAGTGTGAAGCCCATCTCTTACACTAAATATAAACCATTTTAAATATCTGATCCTAGTTCAAGAAATTTCTCCGGGTGTTCTCTTTCTTACAGGTAGATATATTTACATGCCAAGAGCTTTTATTGCCCATCAAAAATCGGAAAATTCAACTTTAAACTTATGAACACTTAACTCCAAAGCCACCCTCAGATTAAAAAAAAAAAAGTTCAACATGGGTCCAACCCAGGGCCTCAGGGACCACTTGCCTGGCCTGCAGCACCTCTAACTTCTCGCAGGGGAACACATACAGGAGAGACCTGGATGTGGATAAAAGGTTACCTTGTAGAGCTCGGGTACACTGTCGAGAGAAAGAAGGGCCTTACTTAGTGAGATATTGGACCTTTAGCACTGGCTATTGAATCTCTGCCAACCTGAGCAAGATGTATGAAGTAAGGAAAACAAACTGTCTTCTTTGGCTCAAGTGTGCACATCTTCACAGTAGTTTTGCAGTGTTCGAAAGTTAGAATACAGCAGTGGTGAATTCCATTAGTTGTGGTCTTCCCAGGCCCTTTGTGTAGCAGAAGATTTCAGGTATGCTTTATTTCTATTTTCTTTTTCTTTTTTTTTTATTTGTACATATACATGTGTTTATTAGGTTTCCACTTTTTGCCTTCACAGAATTAAAAAGGCTTAAAATTTAATAACAATAACAATGTTTAAGATAAGGACTAGAATCAAAAACCTGGTAAAGAATGAACAAAGATAAATACATTCAGAAAAGAAAACATGATTACTGCATTGATATATTAAGCAATATTAATATAACAATACAAAAAAAGTAACGTTCACATTGTTAATTAAGAGTATGTCTATTATAGAATGCTTTGACTTTGAGACTCAGTATGAAGTCATCAGTTAACTTCTTATTTTTTTTCCAAAGTCTCAAAAAATAGACAACTAATATTATATAAATAAAAGTAAAAGATAGTTTCATAAAACAGATCATGCCAAATCTTATAGACAATAGAAAAAGAAGAAATATTTCAAAATCATTCTACTTGATCTGGATACACCTGAAATTGAAATTGGAGAAAAATATATTGTTATAGAGGGAAATTACAAACATATTTCACTTATAAATTAGGATGTTTTATTTCTGTTTTAAAAATCGCAAACATATTTGGGGTGGAAAGCCCTCCTTGATTCTCCATAAATATTAGTTTTCCTATTATATACTCTTAAAAAATGTTTCCTTTCTCTTTAACAACTGAAATCAATTACTTTTTCTGAATAATCATTTGCTTCATGAGGGTATTTGCCTCCTTACTAGACTACAAGTTCCGTAAAGAAAGGAGTCATGATTGTCTCTTTTCTGCTGTATTTCCATTGCTTGACATGGTGCTGGGTATACAGCATATGCCCCAAATAATTTTTTTTTTAAATGAATAAACCAAACTGTACCTAATTGCACATCCAATTTGGAGGAGCTATTTCCATCAGCTTTCATTCTGAACTTGGCCTTTTCTCCCCTATGGTTTGAGCAAAAACAAAACTTTTAGATCTCTCTCTTAAGACTCTCTTCTAGTAGGCTGCTCATAAATTTAATCATGCACTTATTAAACTATAATTTTTGTGTTAATCTAACTGAAGTTTCTTAAATTTCCACTTGTTTAGTATAGTTTTAATACAGAGACCCAAACAGAGATGAGCCTGCAAGTAAGGAATAGGTTGAGGGGGAGGGAAGCCAGGCATTCATTGCAAAGACAGCTAGTATATAGATTAATAATCTTGCTAGTGGCTCTTTCTCATTTCGTAAGAAACATATTCATTTGGGATGACATATAATTAACAATAATTATGCTAGTGAGAAAAGCATACACTTTTTAATATTTAGCTAATTGCTATGTTAATGATTATCATGCCAGCTATGAGTTAATGATTAGTTGGGATAATTATTATCATATTATAGTAATGAGAGAATAGTTTTAGAGAGATTAATTAGGAATAACCTTTAGAGAATCTGGAATGTATAAGACAAAAAAAGATGAGGCAGAGTTGTATAATGTAAACAGCATCAGTTTTAGAGCTAGGGATGTGGATATGCTTGGTTGACTGACACAAGCATTTATTTAAAAAGTATATACTTTTACCCTCCCCCTCCCCTTCCCTCCGTTTCCCCATCATCTTGTGCTATAATTGGGTTGCAGCCTTCACATGAAAGCTATAAATTTGCTTCATATTAGGGCTGTATACATTGGATACTTTTTCTTCCATTCTTGAGATACTCTGCTAAGGAGAATGTGTTCCAGCTCCATCCATGTAAATATGAAAGAAGAAAAGTCACCATCTTTCTTTAAGGCTGCATAATATTCCATGATATACATGTATCACAATTTATTAATCCATTCGTGGATCGATGGGCACTTGGGCTTCTTCCATGACTTAGCAATTATGAATTGGGCTGCAATAAACAATCTAGTACAGATTTCTTTGTTGTAATATGATTTTTGGTCTTCTGGGTATATACCAAGTAAAGGAATTATAGAATCAAATGGCAAGTCTATTTTTAGATCTCTGAGTGTTCTCTAAATGTCTTTCCAAACACTTGAGGTGCATCTTGGAAGGGTCAGGTGAAACCTGCTAAATGCAGAACACAAATATTTTCACACAATAAACGAGAAAATCTCATGAAGGTTATGTTGAACAGGTGGATGAAAATATTTCAGATTGTATATGAAGCCCGCACACTGTACCCCATGATTAAACTAATGTACACAGCTATGATTCAATAAAAAAAAATGTAGGAATAAATTTAACAAAATGAGTGAAATACATACTCTGAAAATTAAAAAAAAAAAAAGCATATACCGGTCACCTACTACTATGTGTCAATCTTTACATTTTAGGTTATACTCGTGATCAAAAGAACAAACAAACCTAAAAAAGGATGGTACCCTCACTAAGATTACATACTAATGTGGGTTTAGTTTTGGCCTCCAAAATTCATATGTTGAAATACTAACCCCAATACCTCAAGAGGTGACCTTATTTGAAAACAGGGCCATTAAAGTTGCAATTAGTTAAGATGAGATCAGCTCCTAATCCCTCAGGACTGGTCTTCTTGGGAAAGCAGTACATGTGGACAGAGACCTGTATGCAGAATGCCATGCTGATAGAAAGACAGAGCTCAGGATGACGGGTCACCCTGCCAAGCAACACCGGAGATTGTCCTCACACTACAGGAAGTCAGGAAAGAGGAATGGAACAAATTTCTCCCTCACAACCCCTACAGATTTATCATCTCACAGGTCCAGGGGCTGAAAGTCTGAGATGGAGGTGTCAGCAATAAAGTTTTATTGTTAACCACCCATTCTGTAGCACTTTATTATGCAACCCTAGAAAACTAGTACACATTCTGAAAACAAAGCCGGCCTAAAAAAGAAAACCAACAAACAAAGCATCACAAACTTTGTCCCCTAGACAGTGTCTTATCATTGTACTGTCGGTGTATGGTCTTTTGTGAAAGAAAACTTTCTAATTGCTGTGAATCAAATGTGGTTTGTCCCTGCCAAAAGCATGTAGAAATTTGATCTCTGTGTGGTAGGGTTGGGAGGTGGGACCTTGAGAAAGGCGTTTGGGTAATGGAGGGTGGCTTCCTTATGAAGAGCTCAATGGCCTCCTGCAGGGTTGAGCGAGTTCTCCATCTCAAGGGAGTGGATTGATTTCCTTGACAGTGGCTTGTTAAAAAGACTCTGGCTTCCTCAGTTTCTTTCTGTTGCTTCCTCTCTTGCCATCTCATCATTTTGCACATGCCTGTTTACTTTTCTGCTTGTCTGCCATGTTTTGACCCATCACTGGCCTTCACCAGGAGCCAACCAGATGTCATGCTTGCTCTTGAACTTCCCAGCCTGCAGATTTGTGAGATAAATGAATGTTTCTTCTTTATAAACTACCCAGTCTCAGGTATTTTTTTATGGCAAATGATAGATGGACTCACTAATATTTACAAATTTTTAAATATGATTTGTGATCTTTGTTTCTGTTTTTTTTAAATCTATCTCTATGGACATAGCTTTCAAGCTATAGAAATATCTTTAATATGTCTTATAACTATTTTAGAGCTTTGTTTTTCATAAACAAGTCTTTGACCTGACTAAGCTTAGTTTTGTTAATCTATTAATCATTATTATTTTATAAATGAAGGATCAATTTCCTTAAATAGTGAAAACTGCTATAGAAATAGGTTTGACAACTGGGGTTCCTCATCTGAAATATAGAGTCTGAATCCAGAAAATGATTTGAATGACTATTTTCTCCATTCTCCGAATGAATGTAAATAGCTAGTACCTTTCTAGATACATATATTATGGTTTACCTGTCTTGGGGGAAACTCAGTTGAGAAAGACTGGGTTAGAGAAAGATAGGAATGAGGAATTTCAGGTTGTACTTTTTCATTTTGCCTTTTAGGCAAACGTGGCAATATGAATATGGCAGGTGGAAATCCTGAAACTTAGGGATAGGTGAAGGCTATCTATAAAAAGCCTGTTTGTGATCAGTAACATGAGATTTTATGATATTCTTTCAGAGAAGAATGTAGAAAACACTTGGGGGCTGAGTAAAATTAAATTGCCCTTGAAGTAAGAAAAAAACGAGTTGAGTATTGTCTTGTAGAAGGCAGGAGAAGAGTGCATTCTTGAAAAGTGTTGGATGATGCCTGAAATTTCAAGCAGGATGAGAACAGGGAAGTGATTATTCAGAATATACACATGCATACACACACACAGCAGACCACCTCCTTACATTGATCACCTCCTTAGGTTAACCTAAATTTCATAAATTGAACATGCACCACATGTACATGTCAGTACAGTAAGCTTTGTTCCTTATGTTGACCACCTCTGTATGATGGACAATTTGTTACAGTCTCTTGGGTGGTCAACTTACAGAGGTTCTACTGTATGTGTGTGTGTTATGTGTATATGTATCTGTAAATGTACACACACGTATATGAATCTATAAATATACATATATAAAAAGTACATACACATATAAAATTATATGTCACTGGGAGCCAAAGCCAAGGATAGGATCAGTAGATAGTTCAACTAGAAGGCAGATGGTAATGAATTATTGTAGCAAATGGCAAATGAGGCAATATAGGCAATGAGCATGGACCACTGCCCTTTTATGTAGATAAGGAAACTGAAGTTAGGAACACTTACCCAACTTGATTGAGGTCTCTCCATTTCTCTAGCAGTTAAATCTTGACAGGCAGCATTCAAACCTGGTTCCTCTGTGGTTCTTAAGACTCTTAGCCCTCACTGCTTCCCATTCCTGTCCCATAGCTGCAGTCAGCTCTGTGTGGCTCCTGGAGACATCACACAGACCCATCACACAGACCCTTGAGTTGAGCATACACATTTCAGGTGCTCTACGGCTCTGGATACAGCTTGACAACCCTCCCCTGTGCATCTGAGAATTGCAAGGCAGGTGATCCTCCATGGAACAAATGGACTAATGCAGAGAACTATGAGTAAGTCACTGTCTTTACCCTCTTCTTCCCCAAGGACTATTCCAAGAGGCAGCTTAGCTCAGGATGGTCCTGAGGACCATTTCTGTGGTGGTCAGCTTGATTTTCGTTCTTCTGAATAACTCCTCCTTCCTCCTTAACTCCAATTTTCCCTCATTCCTGTTCTTTGGAGTCTACTCCTTAATATAGCATATAAGTTTTTGCCTCAGGGTCTGCCTTCTGGGGAACCCACTTAAGATAATATATTTCATTTTACTATATTTGCCCCACCTTGGAGTTTTCCATGTGTTATCTCCTCTGCCTGGAATATATGTTTCTACTACACTCTTTTCCCAGTTACCCCAGCTCCTACTTCATGTCTATTTAACTTCACCACGTCACCCCCTCCCACCACGGACTTGCAATTTCAATCCATATTCCCTTATGCACTCCCTAGTCTTTCCTCTGGACACTTATGACAGTCAGTAATCATAAAGGCATGTGCATGAACTTTTCAATAATGTGAATTTCCACCGAAAACTCTAAGTTTCATCAAGAGAGTGTCTTACTGCTTCTGTATCCTCAGTGTGTATGGAAGTTTCTGATTTTTTCTAGGGGCTCAGAATCCTTTAAATGAATAAATGTGCACAATTTCTTATTTTTCGTACCTTCTTATACTCCCCAAAGTCCAGCATATTGAGTCTGTGGGGATGGGTGAAGGCAAAATGCATGTATACTAATAGAGTCAATTCTGCTCTCCCCTCTCTAAGTTAAAGTCTGGTTTTCTGGCCAATAGTTTTAAGGACTAAGACCAGCTAGCCTTTTCCTCTCCTCTCAAGTATACCAAAGATGCATTTCCTGAAACTCTGATGGCAAGACCCAGGAAGGAGTTGTCAGACTTGATTTGCTCTAGGCCTGATGAGGTCAGAACCTGATAGTTTGGATCACTAGGTGTCCTCATACTTCTTTCACCTTGTAACTGGTGAAGGTATCTAGCCATCTTCACATTTGGCTTTTATCGACCTCATTCTTACTGTTCTTTAAGATACACTGAGGTTCACATTCTCATTAGTGGATAACACAGGGGCACAAGATATGTTGTCTGCTGATCATGTTGGTTCTTTCATTTTCTTTCTTTTTTCCACAAAATGGTTTGTCATTAGTTTAGACAGTTATAGAAAGCACTTTTCTCAGAAAATAGCTGGGAAGGACAAAGAGTGACTTGGCAGGGAAAATATCCTCATTGAACAAAAGGTAAAATTGGATTGAATGGGTGAAATTAACATCAGATAAAGGCATTTCTTTCATTCACCTACTCATTCAGTAATTCCTCCTAACTCATTTTTTTGTTCATGTATTTATGAAGGCCAGATGCTGTGCTAGTAGCTAGAAACCATGATAAACAAATAGCCATGGTCCTCTGAGCTTACACTACAGACAGGAAGAAAAATAATATTACATGCAATAGAAGTAAAACGTAAAAAATCTTTTCTAATAATGTTGCTACTGTGTTTTGTTGGTGCCCACATGGGCAAGTCTTACCCAAAGTATGCAAGAAAATTTTAATGATCATTTGTTTTCTAGTCATGTGCTATTAAGCATTCAGCATTGTATAACATGAAGGCGGGAAAGTACATCCTCCAATCATGCCTTCTCTTGACCTCTAAGGCTGTAATCGCTGCCTTCCTAGGACACAATCTCTTTCCATGGTGATTACACTCCTGCCTCTCCTACCTCTCCAGTATGGAGAAATATGGGCAGGAGAAGGAGAATAGTCCAATTAATGCAATAAATGTCTATTTCTCATTCAACATGACTGGAGACCTACCCTAGGGAGAGCATAAGGTTACTATCACTACATCAATCAGAGGCAGAGGAAGCATCAGTTGTAAGAACCCACTGCTGCTGCAGAGCAGTGGTCACCGGAGATTTTGCAAGAGATAGAAATAGCCACCTCTTGAGGTCTGCCTTTCATTTGACCCAGAGCCTCAGGACAGGTTAGGGACCTACCTGGATGTCAGTGGCAGAAAGTGCACAGGGTAAAAAATGTTTAACTCGACTTTAGTCACCCTCAGGTGAAGCAGATCAAAGATATATCCCAGTTGATTTGCAAATGAGTGAAAGCTGATGCACAGGTCTGTACATGGACTTGGAGCCCAAAGATGAGTGAGCCAATGTAAGCTCAGAGCCTGAAGTCATCCTGCATCCAGTGTGAATTTCAAGTCAGCCCAAGTCGGCTTACTTGTACTATTCTGGTAGCTTAATCTTGATCAATTCTGTGAAAGAAAAACTTGCCAGGGGGAATAATCGTCCCATCTGGCCCTACTGCTGAAACCGGCGAGGCTCTGCAATGACCTCAGAGAAACAAATCCCAGAGCAATTTAGGACGTGAGGTTCACCTCACACAGGCAAGATAGTTACACAGTACTCTGAAGGAGAGACATGGGGACTGCGAACCACACCTGCCTTTGTCTGCGATTGGAATCCTCTGTATTGGCTGCGCTGCCGGGCTCAGCAAGTTCTAAGAAATGGAAAGAATCTCAGAGTGCTCCGGGAAGGCGCAGCAAAGCCCCCGGCCCACTACACACAGGGTCCAGTCAAGGGCTGCCTTGTCAGAAGCTAAGAGTGGTACTTATAAATATTATTATTATTCTAAAATTTAAATAACTGAGAACTAAGAGTCCAAACAACTGGCTTGGAGTCATACGAATAGGGGAATAAGGGGCTAAAATCTGGGTTTCAAAACTCTTTTTAATATAAACCCAAATAACAGCAACTTAGTCTTGTCAAGTCTGAAGGATAATCTCTGGCTAACAGAAGATTCTACCGCACAGAATAAGCAAAGCCGTGTTAAAATAAACTTTCAGTTACTTACTCAGACTCCGTGGGACAATGCGCCCCTTTAAAGGCAAGGATGCTAATGATTCTTCCAAAATATTTTCTGTCTGTGCAGCTGTTTATCTCACAACACCCCTGGGAGATGAGTAGGACAATTTAACGCTTGTACTTCTCAGATGAGAGACAGGCGGTTCAGAGAGCTTTGCTGTTTTGCGTGGATTTTACAACTCTCAGTGGCCGGTTGGGATTCTAACTCAGCCTCAGACTCTAAAGCCCACGCTCTGCCTCCTAATTCACTCTGAGTAATTTAACTTTACCAAGTAACTTATTACTCAGCACTTTTCTTCAGGTTTATTACTGATTACCATTCTCATAGTTTCTTTCATTTTCAACTCACGTCCTATTCATTGTGAGTTACTATGGGGACATGACATATTATTGGTTTCTCCGTAAGACAGTGACCCGGCATATTTAAAAATGTTGCGGGTTTCTTAGCAACTCCTGTCTCTGCCTCCATGATCTATTCTTTTGCTTCAGCAAATGGAACCTGGATTATGGGCTAGCTTCCAGGAGAGCAAGGGACTTTTAGAGAGGAAGTGAGGATTAAGCATAGCAAATACAGACTCCTTGCCAGCAGATATCTGTCCTCTTTCTGTTAAAGCATTTTCTAAAATGATTGGCAAAGTAGAGTGGAAAACTCGAGGGTTTAGAACCTCCAAAACTTCAGTTCCCACCCATCCTTTTGCTGTTCCCACGCTGAGTGGCACGAAGCACCCCCAGCCCAGTCTCAGTTTCCTCCCATCTATAATAAAATAGGGATTAAGACTACACCTACCTCACAAGTTTAATTTTATTGGAGTTAATTACGTATGTGAAAATGCTCTGTACATGACAAAGCCTTTGAGTTACCACTTTTGATACTGATTCAAGGCCCCATTCTTTTTCTCAATGAACTGCCAGTGTCATGCAGAGCCTTAGACACCGGGGAGAAGGCAAGGATGCGCTGCCTGCCACCAGACGTCTCTCCACTGATTAGGAGACAAGAGACGAGAGCTATCATCAGTGTAGTTGAGCAGCTCCAGGGATGCCGGCAGGTAATGTGCAAGAAAATGCCCAACTTACAAACAGTGAACACTACGGGCTTCACAAGAGGAACATGCAACAGAATTGGGGTAGCCAGAAATGTTCACACACCTTCCAGGGGCATCAAAGGCCATCTGCTCCTCCCTTATGGGGTTGATTTCACACTATTGCTGGTGACTGGACTGTATTCCAGCCAAACAGGAGTGACTTGGGCACCTATACTTTCAAACCCAAATGTCTAAGGTTCAGTCCTTGCTCTGTGACCCATGGTTTCAGTTTATTTTTGTCTATGTGATGGGCATAATAATAAAAGAAAATTCAAGGTGTTACTGAGGAACAGTGTTTGTCCCCCCAAAATATTGGCTTTTGTAATCAGGCTTTTTATATTTTATTGTTTGTGATTCATTGAGGGTACAAAGAATAAGGTTATACTGATTACATTTGTTAGGTAAAGTCCCTCTTATAATTGCATCCTGCCCCATACACTGTAACCCCCCATCCTCCTCCTTTTTCCCTGCTCCCACATTCCCCTATCCCACCCCTTGTATTAGCTCATCTACTGCCTTCATATTAGAATTCAGTATATTGGGTCTTGGTTTTCCATTCTTGTGATGCTTTACTAAGAAGAATGTGTTCCACCTCCATCCAGGTTAATACAAAAGATGTAAAGTCTCCATCTTTTAATAGCTGCATAGTGTTTCATGGTATACATATGCCACAGCTTGTTAATCCAGTCCTGGATTGATGGGCTGTTTCAACATTTTGGAGATTGTAAATTGAGCTGCAATAGTCTAGTGCAAATGTCCTTATGATGAAAGGCTTTTTTTTCCTCTGGGTAGATGCCTAGTAATGGGATTGCAGGATCAAAAGAGAGGTCTAATTTGGGTTCTTTGAGGATTCTCCATACATCCTTCCAAAAAGGTTATATTAGTTTTAAGTCCCACCAGCAGTGTACAAGTGTTTGCTTCTCTCTGCATCCATGCCAGCATCTGCAGCTTTGGGACTTTGTGATGTGGGCCATTCTCACTGGGGGTAGGCTTATCTCAGGGTAGTTTTGATTTGCATTTCTCCATGATTAGGAACAATTAGCATTTTTTCAAATGTTTGTTAGCTACTCATCTGTCTTCTTTAGAGAAGGTTCTATTCATGTCTTTTGCCAAGTGATATATGGGATTATTGGCTCTTTTTTTGTTGATTAATTTGAGTTCTCCGTAGATCCTAGTTATCAAGCTTTTTTCTGACTCATAATATGCAAATGTATCTTCCCATTCTGAAGGTTATCTGTTTGCTTTCATTATTGTTTCCTTAGCTGTAAGGAAACTTTTCAGTTTAATTAAGTCCCATTTGTTTATTTTTGTTGTTGCAATTACCATGAAAGTCTTCTTCATAAAATCTTTACCAGGCCAATATCTTCACGTTTCCCACATTTTCTTTGAACTTAATCTTGCTGGATGCTTAAGCCACGGATCCACCATTATAGTTTCTGGGTCCTCACGGACCCCCTTCAGAGGTGGAGTCACAGCGGTGGTTTTTACTTTTGTTTGCATGACTATTCAGTTTGTGATGGTTTTTCCTCACAAGATCTTGTTCCATGTGGGGTGAGAATAAACTGAGTTATCCTCACCTCTGTTTCCTTTGTGCCATCCCACAAAAGGTTGTGTTGGATTAATTAAATAATGTGTGAGTGAATGAATGGTGAAGAAGAAGACAAAAGGTCTTAGGGGTGGAGAAAGCTATTAAGCAAAGGGCAGAGGCAGGAACACACAGTATGCTGACCTCATATGTCTTTATAGAACTTTATTGTTGCAGAATACACCAGCACACCATCTTGTTTGAGCCCTACCATCAACTATCTTCCTTGACTCTGTGTGATGAGCAGGACAAGTGTTATCCCTGTTTTACAATGAGAAAATGAGGTTCAGTGATTTGTCTAGTTAAACTGCTACTTAGTGTGGAGTTCAGACTTGTTTTAACATAAAGCCTGATGCAATCACTAGCTTATCTTCTTTCTTTCTCTTTCTCAAGGGAAGCATATGGTGAGATGTATGTCTAGATTGATGATCAGGCCAGGTCACAGAAGGTCTTAAGTTTCAGACTCAGGACTGCTAGCTGGAGAGGACTTGTGGGAGAGTGTTTTGTGTTTGTTATCTTGTAACCTTTTAAATAAAAGATAAATACTATGGTTTTTTTTAAAAAGCAGCACATGTTGGGGGGGATGGCATGAACAAAGACAGGGAAGCGGGATTGAGTGCATATTTGGGGGAAGCACTGAGTAAGTTGGCTAGATGGGAGGCATGACTTCTGTAAGTGAATAGTTTTGACCTACGTTGATTTATAATAACTTCCTTAATGCACCTCACTCAGCAGAGAAGAGTCAGTCTTTAAGTAGTCGGCAGTTGAGAAAGTTGGAGAAATACAAGGGCAGAATGGTACAGAAAATGACATCTGCCACTAATCTCAAATAGTTCAAAACACAGTTATAGTTATAAAAGTAAACATGTGTGAAATATGTTTTGGCTCTATGGAGCTTCAGGGAAATAGTCTAATATACTGTATTGCCTCTCCTGGGGTTTTCATTAGTTTTGCCAGAATCTTTCCTTTTATAAACCTGGAAGGATGATCCTTTTTGCCAGGTGGAGTCTGGTGCTAAATTGACTAAAGACTGTGTGTCCACATGGAATAATTTATGAATCTTTTTCCAAAATATGTTCTTGGGAAGAGGGGACTGTTTAATTAGTCAATTCCAGACCAACAAGGTTCTCTGGTCAATTAAGTTTAAATAATCTATTCTCAGATGTGTTATGATGCCTCTGAAATGCTTGTAGTTAAAAAGCTTCATTAACTTTTTTAAAAAATGCATTGTTCCCCAAAGCGAGCTACCACAGAAGTCTGTTTTTGGAAATAGCTGACTTTATAATATTACCGCTTTTAAAATATCCAGCTCATAGTCAGATGTGGTGGCTCACACCTGTAATCCTGGCACTGTAGAAGGCTGGGAGGATCCTTTGAGGCCAGGATTTTGAGACCAGCCTGAGCTACAGTGAGAACCCATCTCTACAAAAAACACAAAACAAAAACAAACAAATAAACAAACAAAAAACAGAAAAAATAGCTGGGTATGGTGGCAGGCACCTATAGTCCTAACCACTCAAAGTCTGAAGCAGGAGGATTGCTTGAGCATGGGAATTTGAGGTTGCAGTGAACTATTTAGCCATGGTGACATAGCTAGACTCTGTCTCAAGAAAAAAAAATCCACTTAATGGAAAAAATAGAAAAATATATCTCTGTGTCTGAATATCTTACTCACCGTGGTACTTTTTCTCAATTTCACTCTTTGCAAGGTATCTTTTTAATGTGATGTCTTTTGATCCTCACAAATTTCCAGTGAGATAAACAGAGGAGACTTTATCATTCTCATTTTACAGCTAAGGAAATCAAGCAGTTGCTATGGATTAAAAGTAATTAATAAAAAATAGATATGTGAATAACATACCGAGTAAATCAATGGGCTGGTTGTTTATAATTAGCCTGAGATCTCCCAAGGCTTAATATTTCACCATTGATTTGCAAATGTCTTTTGGGTATCTCCTTTGATTCAAGCACTTTGAGAATTCACGTAGGTGAGTGAGACCAAGTCTCCAGTTTCATGGAACACACAGACTAGTTGCAGAAACAAGCACTAAACAAATTTCTATGAGCTACGATTAAGGTAAGTTCCAAAAAGATATAGGAAGTGGGGGGGGGAGGTTACCACCATGTGAGTCTTTGTTTAATTTAGGGAAAAAGGGCTTCTCCAAGTGGAGACCATTGATGTGCGTGTAGGACTTGATCAGCAGGCTCTTTAGAGCAAAAGAAAACCCACATCTGAATGTGAGGCTTGTGGAGAAGCACCTGGAGAAGCTTACCCACTCTCTTTCTTCCCACAGACACAATCATACTTTTATTATTGTATAATCTCTAAACCTAGGGCTCAAGGAAAGTCATGTTTGGAGTAGAACTGAAAATCAATACAGGATCATGGTAGGTATACCAAGAACTGGTTCTTAAGGAATGATGAAGTGCTGATTAAGTGGACAGGAGAATATGAGTGCATGGTAGGAACGCCATGGCCCAGCAGTGAGTGCGTGTGTGGGGCCTTCCAGGGTACAGTAACTATGAGCCAGAATGTTTCTGGAGGTAAGTAGCAGGAGACCCAGGGGTCTAATTCAGGGGAGAGTTAAACTAACTTCAAGGGGAGTGTAGAAAAGAATCCATCTCTGTCTCCCCAGCACTTAGTACAGTACTAGGCACAGGATCGGCACTCAGTAAAATGTATTGAAGAATATTAAAGGATACTGGAAACCAGAACAAGTGCTCTTATTAATCTCAGGCATATTAGCCAGTCATCAAAATTTCCTTGGAGATACCTCCCCAGTAACCCATATTTATGGTGCAATTACTAGGAGCCAGGCATTTGAGGTGACCATAGCCTTAAAAAAGCCACAGTAGTTCCAGTACTATGTAACAAGTGCATATTAGAGGAACTGCAAGGGTAGAGAGGAAATGAGTTCAACCCTGCAAGCAGTGGCAACCCAGCTGGGCCACAGAAGGTGAATAGAATTATTCCTAGGTGAAGAGAGGAGCAGGGCTTCCTCCAGCACAGCCCCTTTTTCAGAATCCTACAAATCATTCCTTTTGAGAAGATGAATCCACAAATGTATTTACTCTTTGAACATCCCACTAGACAAAAGTGTCCCTGCCTCCAGCTGCCACAACCCTGCCATGGGCTGCATGTCAGCCCTTCCTTGAGGTCAATGACCCTGTTACTGGCAAGAGCCTGCACAGCCAAGTTCAGTTGGCTGAGTGGAGAAGAGTATTCCAGAGAGTGAGGACACCAGACAAAAAGCACCTATGCCTGAAAGTGCCTGAGGCATTCTGGGGAGCCAGGAAAGGTATGATGTTGCTGGAGAGAGTACACTTAAGGCATGGGGAGGTGCAAGACAAGGCCATGTGCAGGTGAGGCTGGACATGCAGCTTTTGCCTGCCATGCTAAGAAATTATGGGCTTTATGTTACAAGCCACTGCAGCATACAAAGCCACATGATTTCTCTGAGCCACCACATTGGAATCCCCTGGGATGCTAATTAAATATCATGTTTGAGGCTCCATCAGATACAGTCTGCATTGAAATCGTTGCATGTAGACCCAGGCCTGTGTGCATAACGATTTCTGTGGATGAGTTTTACTCTATAGAAGTTGGAAAACCATGCTGTGATGGCTGGAAAATAATAAGCCAAAAAGGGACTCCATTTGATTTGTGTTTGGGAAAGAGTTCTCTGACTGCTGTCTGGATGTGGCATTGGTGTGGTGAAGGCCTCCAGCAGAGACTGAAGGGAAAACTGGTGAGATAAATCAGACAAGGGATAAACAGTACCTTTGTTTGTCCTATCTTAAGTAATTTTCTTCATCCAGGACCCCTATGCTTTCCTCAGATGAATCAAATCATGACTAATATGGACATCCGTGTACTCCCCAAACTGGATGCCATTATCATAATTCTGTATCTGAATGCATCTCATTAAAGTTTTTGATAATAGCAGTGATTCAAAAGGGTCCTCCCTTGGTGTAATACCCATGACTCAAACATGAGTCAAAGGTACGTATCCAGCTTTATTCATGCCTATTTTCTTCTTGTCAATAGATTTTTCTCATATCCTTTTACTCATGATGCAATGGAATTATTATTAAGCAACTCCACACCACCTAATTAATTGCATTTGGTTTTGATTGTAATAATTAATTGACCCAAGCCATCCAGCATTATGTCTGGATGTAATTAGCCATCTGCCATGGTAGTAGTGGGTAGATGGTTAGTGATGGATAACCTGTTGGTTAGATGTGCTAACTAATTAGGCTAAATATCTGCTAAAGATCCTAAGTGGATGGTAACATAAGGTCAGGCCAACATTTTATGTCTAGGGCTTCATACTAGAAACTTGGAGGCTAAATTACTCCTATATGACACATCACTGGGGACATTTTAAAATAATTTATTCATATTCTATCCATGGATCTACCCGCCAACCCTTAAGAATCAGACATTTTAGAATGTGTTTGTTGTTGTTGTTTTTCTTCTTCCTTTTTTGTTTTTTTGAAGGGGAATTATTAAGGCTCCAGGGAACTCATTCAACACTCAAAAACAAGAAGTTAAATAGGCTCATGGGAACTATAAAATTATTTGTTGGGGCCCCTATGGCCCGGTCTCGGTTGCTGCAGGAAGGAACCAGGCGTGACATGGATTTGAAGTACAAGCTTGCGGGAGGTGGGCTAACCTTAGTTGCAGGGTAGCTCTGAGCCCACTCCGCAAAGGCTATTTATTAAGGTTGTACACAACAGGTGTGGAGTGTTCAGGTAATTCCATATGAGGGCTGCCTGTGTAAGGATTGCCACGTGCTCTCCTGACGTGTTCTTTCCCCACAACCCTCGTGAAGAACCACTAAGCGTCACTGTTTAACACATGCTTACTAGTGAGTGACCGACCTCATCTCATTCCGGAGCACTGAGTTACTTGGAGGATTGCCCCCAAGTCAGGAAACGTCTCTAGGCTTGCCAGGAGAATGTCCTGTTTTCAGCGTTTCCTTTTAATGTGGTAAGAATCAGTAACTGTCCTTTGCAAGCATGGTGTCCAGTCCTCTACAATTATTAGACATCTATTTCCTATTTCTTTCTCAAGGACAGAATTTTTTTTTTTTCATTTTTTCCTGAAGCTTTGCTCCAGTTTTTAATCTGTAGATCAGCTTCCTTGACAAGGCACTTATTTCTGATTTTTATAACGTCAACTTTGAGTTCACTCTGTGTTAACGCCAAGTGCAAATCCGTCTACTCTATATGGCCTTAGGCCATCACTTCCCCACATAGGTTTGATGTTTGAATTCAAATTCTTAAAAGTGAGGCTCAGCTGAAGGACCACAGTTCTGCATTTTATTCAATATTCAATTCCCTTTGACAAGAGGAAGGTATAATCTGATACAAATGCGTTATTCTAGGCCCACTTCCTCAGCAGGGGAAGGCAGGGAACTTCCAAGCACAGGAAGGAGGATAGGGTATAGGAAATTGATCAAAACAGCTTAAGGTAACAAGAGCAACTGTATCAGATGCCTCAGGTACCAACCACCTACCCAACTGATGAAATCTGTTATTTAGGAGAAATCATAGTCACCTTGCCAAATAATTAAATCCCACTTTCTTATGTCTGCCCTATCCAGAAACCTGTTCATTGGAGACTTGAGAAACCCCAGTAACTGTATTTTGGGGAGCCACATATATCTTTCACATGTCTCTTCCAGCTAAGACCCTGGAAAGAAGAGAAGCCCCCAGATTTTATAGAGGATTAGACTCACTAGAGAAGAAAGATATAAAGTTTTTTGGAAATGTGTGGCTCAATGTCAGGTGGGAAAAATAATGACATAAAGAGCAGTATGGAGAAAATAAAATTCAAGTAGAAAAAAATGTATTTTTAGAAGTCCCAAGCTGGGAAGTTATGCTATATGATGCTGTATGGGGTATATATACACGAATTACTTTTTTCTTTAGGACATTGTTCTAAGCTTGTTATTAACTTGTTCTAAGATTAAAGGGAATACTGTGCTGCCATGATTTGATTATAGCAAATGCATACATACATCAAATATCCAATTATTATGTATCAATAAAAAGAAATAAATCGAAAATAATTTTTAAGAAAGATTAAAAAGGAGAAGCCATGAATGAACCCCTATTATTCAACAATGCTGAGAGTGAAGTGGTCGTCCTCATCCCTAGGGAGCCTACCCATGTCCCCTACACAACCAGGAACTGTCAGAGGACCTTGCTGAATCTCTAATCCTTTTCCAGCTGTTTACTTGGGCCTTCTTGCTTGGATCATCCTGAGCTCGAAAATAATAACATTAAATTGCCCCAGTTTTGATTACTCTTTTTTACATCACCTTAAAAAATATTTGTTTTTAGATTTAGCAGATGCAAATGCAGTTTTGCTACATGGACAGTACGTAAATTATGTAGTGGTGAAGCCTATGCTTTGTGTATAACCATCACCTGAATGGTATACCTAGTACCTGTTAGTCAACCTCTTATCCCACACTCCTTTCCCATATTTCTGAGTCTCCAGCATTTATGATTCCACACTCTATGTCCACATGTAAACATTATTTAGCTCCTGCTTATAAATGAGAACATGTGGTAATTGACTTTCTGTTTCTGATTTATTTCACTTAAAATAATGTCCTCCATTTCTATCCATGTTGCTGAAAAAGACATTATTTCCTTCACTTCTATGGGCTGGAGTTGCATTGCATGTTGTAAACTGCATACACATTTTTTATTCAATAATCTGTTGATGGACACTTAGGGTGGATGATTCTGTATCTTTGCTATTGTGAACAATGCTTGAAGAAACATCCAAATGCAGGTTTCCTTTTAATATCATGATTTCTGTACCTTTAGATAGATACCTGGTGGTGGGATTTTTGGGTCAAAAATTTTTAATACTTTGAGAAATCTTCATACCGTTTTTTTATAGAGGTTGTACTAATTTACATTTCCACCAATAGTGTTTGTGTGTTTTCTGTTCTCTGCATACCTGTCAATACTTTTTTCCAACTTGGGTAGGAAAAACAGAAACACGTTGCGGTTTTGTTTTGTTTTATTTAGTTTTACTTTCCAGAAGACAAATTTAGTCTGCTAAGAAAGCAATAGTTTGTATTTGCAGAATCATCTTGCATCATTTTCTCTAAATTCATTAAACATCTTAATAAATACATAAAAGCCCTATTAAGTATATGTGAATTCCTTTGTAATACATATTCCTTCAGTCAATTGAACACATTTATATAAATTGAGGGAAGTATTTCTTTTCAGATTAAGGATAATTTATGTGTCTTTTCTTGGATGCAGTTGGGATTTTTATTTTTTTATGTTTTTACTTCAAAATATTAAAGAGGTACACATGTTTCTTGGTTATGTGCATCAGTTTTGTAATACCTGATGTGTCCCCATCATCCAAATAGTGTCCATTGTACCTGTTCGGCAGGTTTTCACTTATCCACTTCTCCTCCACCCCCATGCTCATTAGTTAGTTCCAGTTTAATAGTGAATACATGTGGTGCTTGTTTTTACATTCTTTAGATACTTCACTCAGGGTAATGGTCTCTAGTTCCATCCAAATTGTTGACAAAAGCATTAATTCATCCATTTTATGGCTGAATAGTACTCTATGGTATACAGAGGCAACATTTAGCTAACCCACTCAATGAACATCATAATGGGTAGTTGGATTGATTCCACATCTTCACCATTCTGAATTATGCTGCAACAAACATTGAAGTAAAGGTATCTTTTTGGTAAAATGGCTTATTTTCCTTTGGGTGGATACCCGATAGGGAGATTGCCCAATTGAATGGCAGGTCTATTCTTAGTTCTTTGAGAACTCTCCATACCCTTTTCCATAGAGGTTTTACTAATTTGCAGTCCGGCCAACAGTGTATAAGTGTTTCTTTCTCTCTGCATTTGTGTCAACATCTATTGTTTTTGGACTTTTTAATAAAAGTAATTCTAAGAGGGGTAAGCTGATAGCTCATTGTGCTTTTAATTTGCATTTTTTTTTATGATTAGTGATATTGAGCATTTTTTCATGTGTTTATTGGCAATTTTCCTATCTCATTTAGAAAAGCTTCTGTTTATGTCTATCACCCACTTTTAATTGAGTTTTTTAATATTTTTACATTTTATTATTTTTATTATTTACATGTTTATATTTTATGTTGTTTTCTTTTTAGTTTTCTAATTTGTTTGAGTTCTTTGTATATTCTGGATATTAGCCTTTTAACAAAGGCATAGTTTGTGGATATTTTCTCCAATTCTGTAAATTGTCTATTTGCTCTGTGATTATTTTCTTAGTCGTGCAGAAGCTTCTTTTTTTTTTTTTATTGTTGGTGATTCACTGAGGTGTGTACAAAGATCCAGGTTACAATAGTTGCATTTGTCAGGCAAAGTCTCTCTTATAAATGTGTTCCTTCCCTAAGAGGTGTGCCAAACACTGTGACTCCCCTGCCCCCTTCCTCATTCTTTCTGTCCGCTCCCCCATTTCCCCAACCCATGTACTAAGTCATTAATTGTTCTCATCAAAATTGAATACATTGGATTCTAGCTTCTCCATTCTTGTGATGCTTTACTAAGAAGAGTGTGTTCCACCTCCATCCAAGTGAGTACAAAAGATGTGTAGTTTCCATTTTTTTAGTGGCTGAATAATATTCCATGGTATACATATACCACAGCTTGTTAATATATTTCTGGATTGGTGGGCATTTAAGTTGTTTCCATGTGCAGAAGACTCTTAATTTAATGAAATTCCATTTGTTTATTTTTATTCTTGCTGTAATTGCTATTGAGATCTTAGTCATAAATTATTTGACTCAGTTGATATCTAGAAGAATTTTTTCTACATTTTACTCTAGAATTCTATGGTTTTATTGCTTACATTTAAGTCTTTTATCCATGTTGAATTAATTTTCTGTGTGTGGTAAGAGATACAAATCCTGTTTCAGTCTTCTGCTATTCAATTTTCCCAGCACCATTTATTGAATGGGGCTTCTTTTCCCATGTATAATGTTGTCTGCCTTGTCAAAGATCCTTTTGCTGTATTTGGATGGTTTTTTTTATCTGGATTATATGTTCCTTTCCATTAGTTTTTCTCTATTTTTGTGCCAATACCATGCTGCTTTAGTTACTACAGCCTTCTACAAAAGTTTAAAGTCTAATAATGTGATGCCTCCAGATGTGCTCTTTTTACTTAAGATTGCTTTGCCTATTCAGGCTCTTTTCTGGTTCCAAATGAAGCACAGAATTAGCTTTTTCAGATCTGTGAAATATGACATTGGTCTTTTCATGGAGATTGCATGGAACCTGTAAATTACTTTAAGCAGGACAACATTTTGACAGCATTGATTCTACTGATCCAAAAGCATGAGTTCCATGGTCACGCAGGTCCCCAGGGACCCACCAGCCCCTGTGGCTCCTGCAGTCTGGGGCAGAGTTGGGAAATGTTTGTGAAGGAGTGAAACTAAAACTCATTGGGGAGGAGCAAAAGTGCATCATTGGAGGAAATGCCAGATGGCACCTGTCATCTCAACTTGAGTCGGTGGTGACAGGAAGGGACACCATGGGGGCTGTCAACCTGGTACTCTGTCCTCAAATAGTTCTCAGTTCATTGGTGGCAACAGTTTTGGGGTTTATGAGGGTAGAAAGGATCTCTGGCAGCTCAGGAACCTGTTGACTGCCCCAGGGATATGAAGGAGGAAGGAATACCAACAGACACACCTACCTTCTTCCAAGACTCCAGGCATCTTGGAGATTGATTTTGTGATGCCTTACTTCTTCTTGTGGAATCTGAGGTAGGTTTAGTTGTTGACTCAAGAAGAACCATGGAATATGATTCCTAGCTGAGAAGTAGTTCCAAGAGATACTCAGTCTTATTTGCATTTGCCTAATAGGAAAGCCAACCATCAAACAAAATCTCTTAGTCCACTTAACCTGGGATTCAGCATGAGAAATTCTTGTGTTGGATAGAAAAGAAATTATTCCATCTTCCTCCTTACACACACACACACTCTCTCTCTCTCCCCCCATGAAATTTTACTTAATGCACTGCCAACAAAGAAAAAAACTTCAATTTAGATCTTTTTTTGAGAGGTTGGATTTACACTTATTTCTACAGTTTTTGTTGGCCTCTGCTATGTGACAATCTCTGTGTTGTGCACTAACCGTACAATTATTAGTGGGAGGAACATAGTCTTTTATTGTTGAGAATTGAATTCTACTGGAAAAGGTAAACATATGGCAATATTATACAAATGGCAACACAGTGGTTAGGGGCTAAAGAGGAGCTTGTAAAACTGTGGGAGCACAGAGAACTGATATCTGAATAATTTGTTTAATTCCATGTTTTTCTAACCCTGGAAGCAAATGGAATCCCCCAGGATAGCTTTAAAATTAACATCGAGGTACCATCAGAAACCAATGAAATTATGACCCTTAGATGTGGGGCCCAGGCATTTTCATTTTTTTATTTTAAAATGTCCTGTGTAATTCCTCAGAACTCTTACCAAGGCTGAGAACCATTAATTTAATTCAATAAGTATTCACTGTGCACCTGTTATGTGAATACAGGTTAGTGGATACAAAGCAGAAATGACGGAAACACTGCCTTTGTCTGAAGGGAGCTTGTCACCTAGTGGAGGTGAGGAACACCTGCATGGACTATTGTAAAACAATATGGATGTTTAGTGACAAAGGTATACGTCTGGATGGAATAATGGCTGAGCTGAATTTTAAAGTTGAAATTAGAGATATGTATAGAAGACGAGAAAGGGAATTTCAGGCAAGGCTAGAAGAAGGTAGTGAGGAATTAGACTGAGATAAGAAATGGGCGGCAAATAGCACGATATGTTGTAAGGCTCCCAAAAGAGTCATACATTGGTGGAATGTCATTGCTAAAGTGAGAAGAGATGGGATGTGAGACTGGAGATAGGGAAGGACTAAGTAAGTAATATAAGGATCTCTATGCTATGCTAAAAATATGACCTTTATTGTGGAAATCAATGTTTTCATACTACATATCTGGGATTACCTGTATCAGAATCACCTAATACAGCCCTGGGCTCCTTTGAAGACCTAGAGGACTAAAATATCTCAGGGTGGTGCTGGGCAGGGAGATACTCATAAATATTGAGAACTGTTACTATAAGATATGGAGTCCCCATATTTTATATGAAAGGCTTTACGGAAAGAATGACACAACAGAGATAGTTGCCATACCAACCATCATAGATTGCCTTGCTCCATGAGCAATGACTGGGGCCTTTACCTGCTTACACTTCTACTATACTGAACTAGGGAATAAATCTTTTGTTTTGGAGGAATTTGAGGATTTAAACATAGGTAAGAACAAAATCTAGATTTTCAAGCTATCTTGTGGGCTATGCTGTGGTTCACTGGGTGTGTCTCCTATTGATAATACATTCAGAAATGTGAGCGCTGATGATGAGAATTACTGTTGCAGAGTAAAGATCATGACATGCTCTGTCCAGAGTCCTGGCTCCGTATTTTACTTCCAGATGTGGGAACTGGGTCAATTTCCTTGACAATAACATGAAGATAATAAATTAAAGTTAAATAATATATTATAAATTGCTTATACCTTACAATGTATTATAAGATATTTACATTGGCTTCAGTCAACTCCATCTAAAAAATAATTTTTCCAAAGGAATCAATATATTAACTGATACTTTCTATTCAGAACTTAATTTATAACTGGCACTAAATTGAACACTTTACATGAATTATTTAATTTATTCCTCAACCATGGAATATAGAAACAATACTTCCAAAATACAATTAAATTTATTGAATAGTTTGTCCTAAAATTCTTAACTACTATGTAGCAGCTCCAAATTTAAACTCCAATCTTGCTCTAATCATGGATCATCTGTCAGGCTATATTCCTAGCACAGATACCAAGCTTTGAAATGTCTACTTTCTGTGTTTGAAGTTTGCCTTCAAGACAAGTGCTTTTTCAATTGACTTTACCTGCTATTCATAAAAGAGTTTTTCTGTGTTATTATTATGTTTGCTTCTTGGAGATTGTCTGCTTTCATAAATGGGATAGTGAATTATTTGTTACAACAGGCAAAAAGAAAGATAGTTTTTAATACGAAAATATTGACAATAAAACAAAATTACAAAATATGATGGGATATCCTAGTTCACTGATGTTGTGCCAGAGCAAAAGTCTTAGAGAACAGAATAAGTATTCATCATTTCAACAGAAGTTAGGAGAAAAGTTAGAGAAAGTGAATTTTGTAAGCCTCTCGGCACAAGCTTTAGAACTTTGGAAACATAAAGTATAATTCAAAACTGTCAATGCAATCAATGGAAATTATTGGAAAATTCAATAATTCACTGTATTTTCCCATCTTGCATCTATTCTGGTTTCTATTTACCCATCTACCTATCTACCACCCATGCGTCATCCATTTATTTATTTCTCTTCTAGTTTTGCATTCATTCAATTGATCATCTAACTCCCTATACTCTAATATAGGGAGTATTTATTATGCAATTTATCTTAGTTATTTTTATTGAAAGCCTACTGTGCACCAGTATTATAGGAAGGACTTTTACATATATCTTTCAGCCTAGTGCTTCGTAGTGATGAAAAGAAATATGAACTGTGTCTAGGAAAGCCACCTGCTCTCAAGTGGTTAAGAAGTTGTCAGAATCAAAACAAAGTCTCTAATGTTAAGAGGGTTCTCATCCATAACCTTGCACAAAGGTTATTGCAACCTTACCCTCCAAAATATTCCTATAAGGATATCTGCCCAGCAAGTGCTTGTTCAACTTCAGATGGGCATCAGCCTTGTCATTGATCTTTGTGGCCAAAATTTCATCCTCCTCTTCATTTTCTTCCTTGAAAAAAATCTTTTTCTTTTTTACCTCTTTGAACGGGTGCATGGTTTACTATGGCAGGCATATATCCATCACAAGGCATTATTCTCAACTATCTTTTCTTTCAGAGAGACTCTCTTTGCTTGTTATTTAGGCTGACACCATAAAAAAACTAACTGGGCATTCAAAGATGAAACCATATTAACTATTATGCAGGAAAGAACATAATTGAGTTCTAAATAAAAGTCTTTGAGAGGAAATGTGTGAGAGGAAATGGGAGAAATCAAGGCTCCTCATCCTCCAGGCATGAGTCTGGGCCAGGCTCCTTCTGATAGGCCTGTGGTGAAGCCTGACACCCAAGACTGGACCTATCACTCCCCTCTGCTGTGTCCCAGAGCATTTTGCTGCAGCTCCCCTGGAGCACTTACAGTCTTTCACATTTATCTGTCTGGTATTTTAGGAGAGAGTGGGGTGAAATGCAGGCACTCGAGACTTTAGTAAAATGTAATTTAGGTTAAAATGCGATCTATCTCAAATGGGATATCTGAGACAATTTTATGAGTCAGCCCTTGCTAATGTTTTGCCATTTTGCTAAGCACTCTGTGTCACCTGATTTTGTTTTCAGCACATCTTATCCTTGCATTTTATACTGTTGCTGTCTCCATATTGCAAATACGTAAGGTGAGGGTTAAGTCAATTCCCCAAATGACTTCACAGTAAGAGGCAGAGACCAGTTTCAAATGATTGTCTACAAAACACTTTTGAAGAAAATATGACCTTTAATGTTACTCAGTTCACTTAATTTTTGGAAAGTCGGTCTCCTCCTCCATAAATCAGGGCTAAAAATGTTTACCCTGAGGAGCTCTGATACAGCACTGTAGGCTGTAAATATACTGTGAGGTTCAGCGTGTAGTGTATACAACATCCTGTGCAATATAGGAAAGTTGTGCCTAGCCAGGGACAACTCAACTCCACTTCAGCTTTCTTATTATTTTTCCAAGCTACCAAGCTTAATTCTTACCTTTCACTTTGTATTTCTATGTGAAATGATCTACCATAGATCTTTCAGGCCTGGCTTCCATTGACCACTATGTCTCAGGAAAGTTGTCATCTCCCCATGTAAGATCTTTCTTGATAACCGTAAAGAATATTCCCACATCCATCACTTTTTATACCATCTGAGCTGATTTCCTTTGTTTTCCTCAATGTTTTCCATGACTGTTACATATTTATTTAGTTATCTACTTAGTGGATGATGTATTATGCACTAGGATTAACCATTTATTTTTATTCTACCCACCTCCATCAACTTGTGATAGATTAACACAAGTGCCTTGTTAGAGTAGAATATAAATTAATCATTTTACTGCTCCCCTGACAATGCAAGGGCCTTAGGACAGTTCAATTGGTTTAATTTCTTCCCATTTTTGCATTATTGTTTCACCTATTTCAATTCTACATATGCTTAAAACTCCACATGACATTGTTATGGTTTTATGTAGTTGATTTTTGTTTATGTTTTGATTATTTACCATTTTTATTGACTCTCTAAATCTGGGAGAAAAACACATCTCATATGACTTACAGAGGACGAGATAGGAATCAGCACATAATGACATGAAAGTCAGGACAGAGAAGAAGCAAATTATATTTATCAGTTAACTGCTACCCACGTAATACAATGTGCATGTCTGTGTGTGTGGTACTGTCATCAGACACAAACAAGTACGGTGAATTAAGAGCTATTCTAGAACTCAATCCTAGAACTTTCTGGTTTCCTGCCCTGTGTACTTTGGTACATAGCACTGCAACTGCATTTCTCATATAACTGGTTTCAACAGTTCTTGGCTTTTTATACAATACTGGCTCTTTAGGGGTGGAGGGAATGAAGAGTTTCTAAGAAGAGAAAAAATTTTATTCTTGGAATCCTTTCTGTTTATGCTTTTTAGCATGTCTTAAGGGCCACCAAAGTCATCATTTTATTATTAATGAATGGTTATTTTCATTAAATGAAGACTTATTTTTAAGGGAGCTATCACTCAATTACTTTAATATTTTGAAATTGCAAGGTTTCCATTCAATATTAGAAACTCTGAAAATAGGTTACTTGTAGCCAAGAAAGATTGAGGATATATACAACATGCCAATAGATAAATAAATAAATAAAAAGAAAACCCTGAAAGATGGCTCCGAAGCCTAATTTTTTCACATCGAGTAAAGAAAAGGATGGCTTTCATTAGAGAACGATTCAGATGCAAGTTTGGAGAACTCAGAGTGATAATTTTTAATAGTAATGTATTATAACTTGAATGTTAAGTCTGCTTTCACCTGAAGAATCGCATTTCTCAATTATACTGATGACACTTCCTGCCTGCTCCTGGGACCAGACAAGCTGAGATTACTTTTCCCCCCACGTTCAGTCCTGCCTGGGGCTTCTTCTCTTCGATGCTGTAACTTCAGAGCCCTTGAGTCCCTCATGTAAATGCAGCTCCTTTACGTCTTTGACCTCCTTAGGGGGGCAATACAAGGAAGAGTAAAGATCCCTTTATAGTTCAGCTACCAATACCAAATCTTTTGGACCCCAATATTGGGAATAAAAAGGAACTTAAACAAAACCTTGAAAAATTATGCAAAATATTATTAGACTCCATGGGGAAAAGTGAAAAAGAAAACCTCATTATTAATAATCGTCTTTTGGATTATCCCAGTCCCTAACTCAGTTTTTAGGGTCTCTCTCTGCTCATCCTGCTAGAGAAAGAGCTTGTCTTTATCCCTGAAGTCTGAATCTATGAACATGCACATAAACACATACACAAGGGGCAGAGCTCACTCTGTGCACTGTCTCTTTTAGACACAAAACGATTTGTAGGGCACAGTAATCTGCTGCACATTTCCCCTAGAGTCTAGCTTCCCAGCAGGAGAAGTTCAGAAGTATAAAACCGAATGTAATTTGGTGATTCAAGTCCAGCAAAAGAGTCCAGGGTGGGCTTTATGCTTCAGGTTAAATAATGTCCTGGGAGACTTCTTAGCTTGTACCAGGTAAGACTACGCACCTTCGTTCTCCTGGAAAAGATCTGATAGTGCCAGTGAGTAAATGATTATACAAAGCTTCCAAGAGCAGCCAAAACATCTCAGACTAGTCTATATTAATAATGAAAAGAAGCGTTTTCATAATGGAAACAGAATGCCAAGGAATACAATCTGAAAATATTTCCCGTGCTCTCCACAGAGGTAAAAATGTTGTTAGCAAAATAGAAGGAAAAAAGGAAAAAAAAAGCAGAAGAGGCAAATGAAGGGGAAGAGTCAGACACTGATGGATGAGCCAATTTCATGAAATTGAGAAGAGAAAGAAGGTAGGAGAAAAAGAACTAGCATTCGTGAAACAGTTACAATTGCTCAGAATAGATGTATTTAGCAATGTTTGATAACACATTTAATATTCATTGCAATTTTTTGTGGAAAGTATTATAGTACTTTAGATTAAGAGAAAAAGTGTGCTATGGAAATTTTTATGTCTGGAATTTGAGGTCAGTTTTGTCAGTAAATCACCCCCTTAGGGATTATTTATTTTTGAGGTGCCGTCGTCTGTTACATACAACATTTTGCTGGTTTGGTTTGTTGAATAACCATTGTTTATAGATATTTAACTCCTTCAATGCAGCAAGCTTCAGAAAACGGATTCTAGATTTGATAATTATAGTAACAGATCAGGATGGAAAATAAACATTCTCTCAAAGAAAGAGGAGAATTAGAATTAGAGGTAATATATTTTCCCCCCATAATGTAAGTGAAGACAGTATTATGATTATTATTCAGGAAATGTTTGCATTTCAGCTAACAATTCCACTGGGAAATGTTAATCCTCTTTGAAAGAAGGGTGACTGTCCAGGGCTTCAACTGTCCAGGGTGACTGTCCTCCAGAGATGCCAATATCTCATATTTCTTTTCAAACTCTCCATTAATTAATCTCAGCTCCTCCTTCCCCGGCTCCACATTTCTCCTGGGTGTCATCAGGTCTGTTCTACCTATTTTCAGTTACATATTTTTCACCCTTTTTCCTGTTTCCCACATATCCCTGTTTCCATTTATTGGTTTCCATTTTCATCTTCACCTTTGCAGATAGATAAATATAACACGGCACCTTTCTCCAGCTTAGTTATGATTCTACGTGGGGGGGGGGGGGGGGGGGGGGGGGGGGGGGGGGGGGGGGGGGGGGGGGGGGGGGGGGGGG